>JABFTP020000021.1:0-55000 GCA_013387265.2 Cryptolaemus montrouzieri | reverse complement strand
TGAATTAAAACTAACCGCATGAAATATTTCAGTGTTGAAAAATCGCCAATTATATTCGAAATAGAATTAATAATAATAATTTCTCGTGAAGCGAATGCATAGAAACCAGAACAATAAATCTAGTTTCTTAATTATCTGGATGGATCTGTTATTACTAACCTTCTTCAATGAAACTGGCTCGAATTTAATTACGTAAATCAGAATGCATCTTAAATAAATCATCGAATTATATCAAACAATCATCATCAGTCTATATCCCCATAAAATGCGTTAGAATGTGATTAGATTTAGCCTTGAATAAATTTTCACAAATGATCCCCACTTCGGACGTTTAGATCTACATCATGCAGGAATAGTGCGAATCAATTACATGTAATAAGATAAAATTCCAATTCATATTAATTTCTGTATCGTTTAGTTTTTGATTATCAATTTTAGCGAATTGGCAATTTGAATTAAAATAAATGATGAAAACGAAAATGTACTGAGTTATTTTTATATATTTCGCTATAATAAGATTCAAAGGATTTACTATAGCATTGTAACTTTTGAATTAATCTCCGTTCTTAATTCAATTCATTTTTCTTAACTAGTTACCATTGCTGATTTCTAGAGAACAGTAATGAAAACGTTTACACTTCTAACTACCATAAATGTGTAGACGAAATGAAATTTAATGCAACAGTACTTTTGACTATAGTTTCAAATGATCAAGTTTCATCATTAAAAATCAAAACATTTAGTGTACGACAAAGACATGCGAAATCGTACAGGGTGTTACATAATAGTATGTCACAACTTGAGGAGGTAAATCTACGTGCAATTTCAAGAAGAAAAGTTCATATAAACATAGGTCCGCAAAAGCTTCGTTACGGAGGAGCTACAGGGTGTTGAAATTTCCGGAAAAATTGGTTTTTTCTTCAAAACTCCTGCAGTTTTTGAGATATCCAGCCCAAATTTAGAAGGCAAGCTATTTTTTACAGCCTCCATCATTACACGTCCTAAATTCTAACTAGAATCTACAAGATGTTTTCTTTTCCCGAGCCATGTCTTCTTTCGCAGTACACCACTGATCAGCGTAGAATCAATCTTTGTCATCTTCATTCATTCAGAAACTTTTTTGATTTCTGTAATTTTTTCGTATCTCCGACCGTTCTCGAGCAAAATACTATCAAACGATTGTATGCATTCGCTGAATTGAAAGCACTTCTAATTAAAAAAAAAGACTAGTAGGCTTTGATTTTTTTCATTTATTTATTTATTTTGACTGTTGCTAAAATTGAACCAGTGTCTGCTCGAATTGTTTATTAAATTAACAATTAGTTTTAAGACTATTATATTATAATATAATATGAGTTATTGCTGTGAGTAAAAATGGCTAATTTTACTAACGCCGAATTGGCTGATATCCATTACATGTACGGTCTGGCTGACGGAAACACAACAGAAGCTAGGCGATTATATCAGGTGCGCTTTCCAAGTCGAGTAACACCATACAGGCGAATATTTTCAAATATCCACAGAAGGTTGAGGGAAACTGGTACTTTTACTGAAAATAATCATTTAAAAGATGCAACTCAGACTATGAGAACTCCAAATATTAAGGAAGCAGTTTTGAATTGTATTCGTTTGAATCCTCATGTGAGTATAAGAAAAGATTGGAAATCAGTTGAATATTTCACATGTCTAGAACATGTGGAGGATTCTCCACGACTTTTTCTTGTACCCGTTCCATATTAAACGCGTCCAAACTCTACTTCCTTGATATTTTCCTTCAAGACTGAAATTCTGCCGATGGTTCTTAGATAAAATGCTCATTTTGATAGTGAAATAATGATCACAGACGAAGCTAACTTTTCGAGAACTGCTATCGCAAATTTTCACAATAATCATTATTGGGCTGAGGAAAACCCCCATTTGATTGAAGAATCTCATCATCAAGAACAATTCTCAATAATTGAAAATTATTTGATTAGGCCATTTTTTTTGTCTAACAAACTAAACGGTCACGCTTATCGGCAATTTCTTGAGGAGAAACATAATGTGGTTCATGCATGACGGGGCACCAGTACATTTTAGTGGAGAAGCTAGGAAATTTTTGAATAATGCATTCAACAATACCCCAGGAATATTTCAAAGAGTGCGTGATAATATGCGAAAATGGACAGAGGCCTGTATTCTTGCAGGTGGGGGACACTTCCAGCAATTTATTTAGTTTTAGTTTGATATTGAATAAGTATAAGTCGAGTCTCAGAAGACTAGATATCAAAATAAAAGCAAATTTTGGGCATACCTATCGAGTATTTCTATTATTTTTTTTTATTTGGCGAATAACATACAATTCAAATAATTCAAATTCAATAATTTTTCACTCGAAAACGGTTGGACATACGAAAAAAATACAGGTGTCAAAAAAGTTTTTAAATTTAACGAAGATGACGAAAATTGATTTACGCTGATCAGTGGCGTACTGCAAAAGAATTTGAAAGGGCAAAAGGAGATATGGCCTCGGAAAAGAAAACACCTTTTGAATTTCAGTTAAAAGCTAGGACGTGTAATGATGGAGGCTATAAAAAATACCTTGCATTCCAAATTCGGGCTGAATATCTCAAAAACTGCAGGAGTTTTGAAGAAAAAACCAATTTTCGCCAGATATTTCAACACCCTGTAGCTCCGTAACGAAGCTATTGCTGATCTATGTTTATATGAACTTTTTTCTCAAAATTGCACGTAGATTTACCCCCTCAAGTTGTGACATACTATTATGTACCACCCTGTATAAAGGAACAAGTGCATGAAAAAAATTGGGAAATTAAAAAAGAAAAAAAAAATTCCCTATTTGAATTGTGAAATATTCTCAACTATCCTTTCAGAGTCCCCGATATTCGGAATCGGATTCCTCCGACAGCCACAGCGACAACGAGACCCCGGCATCCCTGACGCCGTCTTTTAAGCTGAACAACAACCACCAAACTCAAACCCATCCTTCGTTGCCACACAACATGACTACCTTTGAGAGCATGGCGTTGGCAGTTGCCGCTTTCTCAGGTCAGTTGAAAAATGGTACGTCCGTATTTTCTAGAACCTGAAAACAGTAAAGTAAATTAAAAAGCCAGATTTTTATATAGAACTTAGACATTCGGAGAAAAAGTGAAGGGATCTTTCCGTCCGTTCAAGCCTGACACTTCATTCGATTCGTTAGAATAAACATTTTATCTAACCAACAAGCAGAAATTCTTTTTATTAATTTGTTAATAGTGTCAAAAATACTTTTTCATTTTCAATATTTAAATGGTACTATTTGAAATCAATAAAAAGAAATATTATTTGATGAACCTTTTAAATTTATAATACTTATTTCGAAAAACTCCGTCCGGACATAACCCGGATGTCCTTTAAACTAGGATAAATTTCGAGAAATCCAGGCGGATGACACTCCTACATCTAATAGAGAATATTTATGTTGTTTCATATCCAGCTATAGAGAAGGGTAATTCATTCAATTATATTTTGAATCAAGCCATACCTTACTTCATATTTCAGTTAATACTAAAACTTAACTAAACGTTTTGTTTTGCCTATTTAATAAAACATCAAACTATTCCAAGAAATTATCGCACCACCTTATACATGTTGAATTCCAGTACTTTCACTAAGGCCGCAAATGTTTTCATGATTTTTGTTTGTCGACTCAAGTGTAATATGCTTTCACAATATTATTTGAGTTATGTACAACTGATGATTTCCTTTTTCTTCCTTTTATTTTATTAAGCCGTTTATGATCGTTCTTACTACTTATTCATTCTTTTGACTTGTGTGGTAACAATACCAGAGATTTTCCGTTGATTTGTAGATCATGAAACGTGATTAAAGACATCTTTACCGAGATTAATGTATCCAGCCCATAACGTTGTCTCGAAAAGTTTAAAGCTATCGTGAAATAGAACGCAGACTTGCTGATACGACATTTTTCGGCTTGATGTAGTGATTCCAAGAGAGAAATAATCACGTGAGACGACCTGCACATGGCAGAAAATGCTGTACCTTTTTTAATTCTTTCGTAGACCCATTATTTTCTTCCTACCTTTACTTCTTTCATCCTCAAAACACGTTATGCAAGAAAAACACTCAAATGATTTGGCGAAATGTAAGTGATGCGATAATTTCTTCAAATGATGTATATATAACGACGTGGTCGTGATAGAGAAAAAGAATCCCCTTCTTATGACGCTTTGAACCTGCCCATTTTACTGAAGCAGTTTTTACAGAAGATGTCACCTCAACAGACATACGCACATCTTAACTACCTATTCCAATTGCAGGTGCAAGCTCCCCAGGAGCTACAACTCCCCACCTTCCCTTCTACCCCAGTATGCTCAACCAATCTTGGTACTTGGCCAACGTTGCCAGGTCTTTTCAGAACGAAGCGAGGCTGGCTGCAGATGTGGACAAGACCAGTGGAGAACAACCCTTAGATTTGAGTAAGGGAAGTAGTAACTCCGGTGATAAGGTTTCCAGTAATGTGCGACTGCCAACGCTGGATACGAAGCACATTTTCAAGTAAGTTTTGAGTAATCACATTCAATGAATCAGAAAAGAACATTAACATCGATATTGATAGTTTTTATTGATTAATTCATGAAACAAAAAGAAATATTCAGGATGCAACATCACAATCTTCGTGGAATGATTTCGGAATATGTGTTTTCAAGGCACCTTGAAAATGGGAATAGTTCAACTGTGATATCTTCTTAGCCGATTTCGGCAATTTGCCATTTCACTCTGATCAACCATATCTTCAATATCCTCCCTATTTACACAAACCGTTCTACCTAGAAGCGGTCTAACTGAATACGATTAATTAGGCCTCAATTTTTCTTTGATTTAATAATAATGGTGAAGCAATAAGATAAAATAATCCATCATAACGAATTAACAATTGCATCTGATAATTGCAGGGAAAGGAAAAAGTTTATTGAAATTTCGCAGAAATCGAGTCACAATTGAACTGAAGTAGGCATTGTGTGAACAAAATTAAATAGATCAATCTTTGTATGAGTAATTGTGAAAAAATAATACAAATAACAAATTAATTTTCCATATCTTCAGCCAGTGGCAAAGCACTCTGAAATGAACTATTGTTTTAAAATTAGATAAATTCTTTCAGAATTACAAAAAACATCCAGTTAAATGAACTCAAAGTGCACACTTTTAATCTAAAAGAGGTCAATGACAGACGAGCCTGCATTTAAAAACATCGGTGACATTTCCAATAAGATCAGTAACGTATTAAGAAGTAATAAGACTTATCACGATCGCCATTTTGATTTGTCAAACGATTTATATAATTATATCGTTAGAGCAACACCTACTCATTTCAATATTATAGAAATATTCAATCTTCTCTTAATTTTTAATCATATTTTTGTATACCTACCATTATCATATTGTTTTAATTTCTTAAAAGAAAAAATTCTTCCATTTTTCTATATTTCACTAATTATTCGAATAATGCATTTATGAATGAGTTATAAATTGAACATTTCTAATTCAATAATGATGCTTTCAGCCCGTCTTCTTTGATCCTTCCAAAACTCAAAACTAAACATTAACTTTTTCAGTAAACAAGATTATTATAAAATTACCAAAATCAATGGATGTTTTCCTCTTGTACTTTTTCGATTAAAATTGTTTGACTAACTATTGCATTAATTTTATTAAAAAAACGTTTCTCTAACAATGTGAGCATCTCCAAAAGAGCAATAACGATCACTATATTATTCGCTGTTTTTACCCGACGAGTTTTGTGAAATCTCGATCATACAGCGTTGGTGACGGACGTCTGTCCAGTCACCTAAAAGTAAATATTCTTTTAATGTTCTTTTAATCATCAGTATGGAACATTGATGAAATAAACGAAAATAAAGATCAGTTTTTGAAAATTAGAAAGCTTTAAGCAGTTATCATGAATATGTAATAAAATAAGAATGAAAATGAGAAAAATATAAGTAAAATTAATTAAAATAAGTAAATTTAGAGCAACGTTAACATTTTTAAGGCAAATAAGAAGAAATAATATTTTTATCATCGTATTGAACTCAACGTTATTTTTTCAAACCAATGAAAAATAAATTTATACGTTTTCTGTTATACTTATACAAAATTCCAAATGGTGTCTTCATGGTAAAAAAATTAGAATCGATTCAAACAATTTTGTTTAACTCGTTCAGTGAAATAATATCGATTTTCTTCCTCTACTGATAGTAATAGTATTTACCGACAAGACGTGTGATCTAAGGAAACTGAGAATTGAAAACTATTATTCGATTGAATATTGTTATTAGAATTTTCGTTTGTTAAACCTCTATCTGAATCACATTGCTTCGTGCCAAATTACGAAGGCTGGGTACGTCCCTGATACAGCGGAGTATTTTTCTTGGAAGCAAATAAATTTATCGGTCAGGACTCGTCTCTTATCATTATGCAGCCTTTAATCATTCTGTAAATTTTGTTTTTCATTAAAGAGAATGCATTTTTTGTTATCTAGATCGCGCTATACAAATAGTTGCAAAATCTCATTGCAATGTCCCACTTTTTTTAATTGATCATTTTTAAAAACAAAAGACGACCTCTGAATACAGGAAAACATTAATATCAGTCTTCAGATTATCGCTTTGTCTAAGTTCAAATATTTATTTTTTATTCTAAACGAATGAAGTGAAATAGGAATTAACGAAAACTTCTAAGGCCTAAAGAAAATTGTCAAAATCATTAATTGGAATTAGTTTTCAGTTTGAGATAACAGCACCCATAAAACTACATTACATAATCATGCCTACTGCCTACTGATAAAAAAGGAGACATTGGAATAGGAATTTCAGAACACAAACGCAATCTCACTGAGATCAAAATTGATGTGTTCCAACTAAAACTACTTTTATAGTTGAAATTTTGTAGATGAAACAGAGACAACGGAAATTGATAGACAAGAAATTGTCAATAAATTATCGAACTAACGAAAATATTTAAGTTTTCACACTTCTATAAATATTTAACCAAACATGCCATATCATTTCGCAAAACTGATGTAGGTATTTGGTGTGACATCAATTGAACAAGAATATAGTAATATTCAATAGTGCTCCGATGAAGTTTTATCTATCTCTACATTCACAATACAAATCTATTTTACTTCAGAAATTCGGATCATTACAAAATCCTTATTTTAAACTCAATTATGAATTCTATTGCTATATATTTTGATGGCGTTTCATAAGAAAGAACAAAACAAGCAGAGAAGAGGAACATTTAAATGCAGTTTATTTTGGATAAAAAGTGTCCTAAGTGCAAAAATCGAAATTTCATTCTCTGCTTATTCTATAAAACATGCTAAATTTGTCGTCATATTTGATATAGAATAAAAAGCGATATTAATAAAATACTACGTCAGAAATCTAAAAAAATTTATATCCTTGGCCTCTGCGGTTTCGAACAATGAATATTACTGAAATTTTCACCCGTCGAGTAATCCGGCGTATATTCGACATAAAATTTCCGTTATCAACGCATAAATAACCGAATTACAGATAAGAGTCACATTTATTTTGGTGTTTCCAGGAAACCGTTGTTATTCATGGGTTAACAAATGACTTCACTATCTGCAAATTCTTTGGGACGATATCGAATTAGCGGTTTGTTATAATTCCAAATTCGATAGATATAACCAAGAAAATAGGTTTGTTGTTGAAAATTCTGCTGAAACATTGCCCTCATATCATAATCTGATATGAACTCCGCCCTTCTAGCAGAAAATACTCGAGAAAATTCGCGAGGGGAAAAATTATATATAAAACTGTTCGCTACACATTAGTCGATACTTGTCGAGTGTCAAGAAATATATCTACACATCTTTTTCTTCAAATCTCACGCATGTATCTTATTTCAATAACATCAAAAGAAAATGAAAGTGGCTCGTGAAATCTTCAGAGTTACCGTCGAGTTCTCGGAATGAATTCAATAAGCATCTGCCAAAGACTGATTGCAATGAAATTATACATAACTACGTCGGTTTAACGATTGAAATTATGGCGTTCTAACTGCCTTCACAAGGTATAATCGACTTTGAAACTGAATTACCGTAAAGTTATTAATGTCAATGTATTTCTACAGAAGACAAAAATCTAAAGTGGGACAAGGGCACGATAACGGTGCCTATTTCAATAGATTTTCGATGCTGACCTCCATCATCTCGACTAAGTAACCATTTTTGGTTCCTCCATTCTAATTTAGAAATGTATTCTTTAACAATTCGAGAGAAGAAAAAGAGCAACGATACAGAATTAGTGCTAAATATTTTTTTCCTAACGTACATCAATCACAACAGTGATACAATCTTTGTTTTAATTTCAGTTCTGATTTTAGAGCGAAGCCTAGAATGCCAACAGTAGCCGGAAGAAGAACCTACACAGAAGACGAATTACAAGCCGCCCTTCGAGATATACAATCGGGGAAATTGGGGACCCGTAGAGCTGCCGTAATCTATGGAATTCCTAGATCGACCCTTCGGAACAAAGTTTATAAGTTAGCGCTAGAGAGAGAACGAGAAAGTCATCTGAACAATTCCGCAGTATTGAAAATAGATGAGGATGAAGTGTTGGAGGATGAAAAAGAACTTTCCGGAGCAGAAGAAGAAAAAGAAATCGAGAAAACGTTAAAAGGTCCACTTTTAACTCTGACTGATATAATGAGATTAACGCAAATGGGACCTGAAGTTCTGAAGACAATATTGCATAGGAACAAAGAGGGAGTGGAATCTTGGTCGAACATGGATCAGGGTGAAATAGGACCCTACATTCAAAACTTAATATTAGCTTCTCAGAAACCAGCAGATAGTGGCGTATTGAATCACGGGGAATTCGTGAAAAGAATGATTGCTGAAGAACATCTTATGAAACTTCAAAAAATGAACGGAGATACTGAGAGAGTGTCGAGGCCAAATACAGATTCGGTAATCACGAAAATTGATAAACCCAGGTCGGAACCCGACATGGATACCGAATCCGAGTCATCATCGAACGTAATACTTAAAATTCCGTCCTACAAGCCTACAACTAGCAAGAACGGTTCAGAACTGCTGTTCAGAGGTATCGAAGGTGCGATGGTTTCCCCGCCAGTAACCAGCGAATCGAATTCGCCTCCAATCATTCCGAATAAGATATCTATAAAAGACGTGAAGGATGTCATAGCTCAAAGTATCAGTCAGAGATTCCAACAACCCATAGTAGAGGCCGTAAAGAGGCCGCAGCCGCCGCCGCCAATTATGGACATGGATTTTAAGAGTAGCAGCTTTACGCCACCTCTAGCATCTAGCATATCTGTGATCAAAACGAACCCCCAAGACGTGAATAGGGTGTTTTCTCAGCAGACTAATCCTAAACCCCAACAACAAAATTCATCCGGTCAGCCTACGGGCGGGAAAGGAACGAGACCGAAACGTGGCAAATATAGAAATTACGATAGAGATAGTTTGGTCGAAGCAGTCAGAGCCGTTCAACGAGGAGAAATGTCTGTTCATCGAGCTGGTAGTTATTACGGAGTACCACATTCTACATTAGAATATAAAGTGAAAGAAAGACATTTGATGAGACCTCGAAAAAGAGACCCAAAGCCGAACCCAGTGGACGAAAAAATAGCCAGTTTAAAACAAAACGATATACGTAATGCTCAGGATAAGCTGAAACCTGTTGTTATGAAACCCCCACAGAAGTTTACCCCAACATCCCCGAATGGCATGAAATTGCCTCTCTTCGAATCGGGCATGTCTCCATTGCCAGGATATAGCGCCCCCCCTTTTCCATTCTGGCCACCTCCAGGATTTCATCAATTTCCGATGGATTACGCTAGAAACCCTTCGACCTCATTCCCTACTCCTCAAGAATTATTCGCCTCACAAATACAAAAACTACAGGAGGAAACGTCACGATCGCTGGGTAGTAACTCGCAGAGCTCCACACCCTCCACTACGCCGACATTAGCGAAAAGCGCAAGACAGATGGCGGAATCTTTGTTGGATGGAACGGGGTCCAATGGATTTCTAGATGGAATAATCAGATCAAGCCTAGAATCTGGTGTTCCTACTTCGGATGAAAAAGTCGTCAAGGAAGACAAGAATCTTGCTCCTGAAAATATGTCCAACAAGGCTCTTTTGGATCAACTTTGTAGGAACAGTAGATTGACCCCATTATCGAAACCTCCAACAGGGGAGGCGAGTTCTGGAGATGAGTCTTATCGGAAGGGAAATCCAAGCCCTCTCAATTTTTCAGGTAAAATTTCAAGCCACTCAAAATAATTTTTTAGTATAGTAGAGCGTCGATTATCAGAACTAATTTGGGGACATGGGTGTTCGGACAATCGAATTACTTTGTATTTCACTTATCTATCGATGGATACCATTCAATTCATCAATGAAAACTTCATTTACCGATTGTAATTTATCTTTTATTACAATGGTAAAAGGAAACAACGCAAAAAATATTTAAGATACATACAGTTTCATAATGAAACATGGATAAAGTGCAATCGTTAATTCTCGTCTGCCTAAGTAGGATTTCAATTCGGTTAAACGGTCATTCGGATAATCGGGGCTCTACTGTAATTGAATTGATTTATTGAAATTAACAATACAGTTGAACTATACTTTTTATGTTTTAATTTTTATTGACCAAAATTTAAAATGAAAAACACTTGTAGATTAATTTATTGCCATTTCTGTTGATCTCGTGCCACAAACAGTTCTTTGTGCTGACTATAAGAACAGTTCATTAAATTATTCGAAATTAATAAAATGAAAAAGATCATTCACTATTTCTACATTTCCGCTAGTTCTTAATCTCTATTTTCTATTTCAAAAAGTGAGGAGTGCTCTGTTAAACTAAGTCAAGCCTCAGAAATAGCTATTAATGAAATATTATCAAGAACTTATATGGAGCACTACATGCTTTTTGTATTAACTTTTTTATCACTGTCTTCCTAAAACCTCCGGAAATTATTAAATTTTATCGAGTTAATTGTACTTCTATCACTGTTGGATAAATTCTCAATAATTAGAAAATATTGGTATATTGGCTGCTATAAAATCACATTCCCAAAGTATTATTTATCTTCTAAATTTTTAGTGCCGAAACAACCTAATCGAATAATTATATTGCCTTTAGTTGTTGATAAGAATGCAAAGTTTTAATTAAATCTGATGCCTGAAAGTGGGTTAGAGAAGAGTTCAAAGATTCTGTCGCATAGTTAGGTAAATAAAGAAATTCAGAGGAGCTAATAAATGTTAATGAAGAAAATGGAGGCTTCTGAAAATTTACCCATGAGTTTTTGGGTTAAAAAGTACAAATCTTCCTTCAAAAACGTTGGATTTAGGGCTGATTTATTATGCTAATCAAGGCAGCAAAAAGAAATTCTAAATTTGATAGTGATTTTTGACGGATACTGAAAAATGATCGTCAAGCCAATGACACTTTACTTGTAGATTTTTGAATTGAACCTTTTTGGTGCTACGATTTCCATGCAATCGTGTTGGTCAGTTTATGCAGCTAAAAGTCGCTGTTTTTTTACCCTACGTAAATTTTTCGCAGAGAAAACGATGAAAAAGAATCCTTTCGTTATAAACTACGGGAACGTCGACAAGAGAATGGTCTAAAAACAAATTGATTTATAGTTTTCACAACTAGAATAAATTTTCTCTAAGGTTTTAAAGAAAGAAAATCTGTTTCTACCCTTAAATCAAATTCAAAGAGTATTGCAAAAAGTGATTCCTTACCTTACATTCTCCTCTCGAAAATTCTGTATATTTTCGAGAAATATGTAATAAAATATTTGTGAAAATTATATAAGTATGAATGAATATATTACAACCGGTAGAAATGTCTGCTATGGGGGTTGAAATCATATATTTGTAGTTTTCGGAAGGCAAAGTCCATATAGAATATTTCGAAAACTATTCCTTCGATTAACTCTTGATTTTGAGCTATTTTGAAAAGTCATACTCAAACGTAAGCAAAAAAATTGATTAAAACCACCGAGTTCATTAGCACTATAATTTGAATATCTTGATTTTCCAGGGACAACCATCAAAGAAGAGAAAATGGACGATTCGCCCTCGCCCTATGATAGAGAAAACTCAAATGTACATACGATAGAACTGTCGAACGACTCTCATGAATCAGGTGACAAAAAACCGCAATTAAATCAAGCGCATTCTGAATCAACAACGAGCCAACAAACGAAACTACCTGGAAGAATATATCTCAAACAAGATCTAGTTAATCCAGAAAATCTCAAGCCAGAAATGTTGGTTCGCTACATACCCGATATGGATAGAAATGGGATTGTTGAAAATCCTGATAGTGCCTCAGAAAACGAAGCACCTCAAGACTGACGTTTAACTATTGTAAGTGAAAGATTTTTGTACTGACACCTGCGTAAAAGCGATTTCTATTGCGAAATTATTTCGATTGTAAAAATGGCAGGAAGAAACCAGATCCGTTGCTGTTTTTTTCGACTCAAAATATTTCATTGATGATTTTACAACGTTCATCGAGATGATGAAAAAAATTCGTTGATAATAAACACAGAACATCTTTAGACAGTGTCAATATGAGCTTTTTCTGTGAGTATTTCTACTTATTGATTCGATTTTGAGGCGATCTGACAATAGTTTGAATTTCACGTTTTCTTAAAAAATAGTAAAACATTTCGCAGGATGAATCAGTGAGAACTTTATATTCCAATTTTGTGAGTCCGGGCCTAAAAATTGATTACATCACATATAACCCGGTCCACATTATTCCAGTAGCAGTTGCAAATGCCAATGGAATAATGAAAACAGCACTGTTATAGTAAGAAATCCAACTCAATGACTGGATTTTTTTATTCAAGCACAATGTCTTTATAGTATTACTGGCTTAGTGGATTAACGTAAATAACAACCTAACACTGGACAGAATGGGCCCGCACTGGACTGGAATAATGTCGACTGATCATAAGAAGATCATGTTAAAATGCATCTACTAAAGATAATTGCCAAGTATAAATTGATGATTTCTCACATTTCTAATTACCATATATTGTAGGTACAGTTCTCGACAAATCGCCCTGTATGCGATTTTCATTCTTTTCCTCGTTATGATCAAGGAAAATGTGTTTTTAGTGTTCTCAAAATTTTCAATGATTGTTTCCTTCCTTTAGATGAAAGTACTTTTTTTCAAAACCAGTAAATACGGATTCTGAGGAGTGAAAGATTATTTGTATATTTTTCATGATTTAATTTTATCGATTTTCGAACCATGTCATTATTTAAGAGCCGGTCACATATTTTTTCCCACCTCATCTAAAAGTACATGGTGAATGATTTCTTTCAATAATACACTGCGAATGTTTGCTGTAGCTTTCTAAAATATTTTCTCCACTAGGAAAGAAATACAATTGAAGTCGCAATATGATATGGTGGAAGATAATACGAAATTGAAAGGAATCATTACGTTGTTCTGAATACGTTTCTATACTAGCTTCATCTCCAATCGATCCACATAAATATGCTAATCGTGATAAATCACGATCAGCACTTCGTTTTCGTAAATGATCAACAACTTTGATTCAATATTTTATTATCATTTCCCGTCTGTTCGAATCTGAAAAAAGTTAATTAAAGGAAACAAAAAATGCAATCATAGAAAATTCTCCGTGAAAACTGAATTTCGTTTAAAAGAAAACAAAACTATCTGTTCCTGGTTATCTTTCTGTCATTTGTACATGACAATCAGCGCAAAATAAGCTATTTCTTGAAACGAAAACAACTCTGTGGTTGTAACATGAGAAAAATCTTAATGACGGCATTTCCTCATTTTCGATTGACATAATTCACTTACCTATCTCATCTAGACTAGAGCTCTTGTGAACATCAAAAGAAACCTATCCGAAAATAGTTGTTTTCTGATTGTAAAATGTATACTGATCCAAGTCGGAAACATACTAAACCACACCAATTCAAATATCAATGAAGAAAATATCAACAAGTTGAAAACAATGTGAAAACAAACATTAGGGAATTTATAAAATAAGTGAATAAACAATTTCAAAGTCTCGATTATTATAAAAGTGAATAGAAATTGATATTCCAGTTGGTGTAGGAAACAGATATTCATTCATTCTCGATGTGTATTCGGCATGTCCAAAATTGATAATATTCAAATTGTATCATCAATGTAATATTTATGTGTCTTTTATCGCATATGGTACCTCAGAAGTCATTTTATCCATATTTTCGAAATAAACTGCTCTGATGGTTAAGATTCATATATAATATATATTATATCGAAGGAAGAATAAGAAGAAGATGAAGAAGAAGCATAGGGTGAGATCCGAAAATTGAAAATTATATCTATCTGTGATTTATTCAAAATTTTTGATGTATATTTTATCTAAAATATCTTAAAACTGAAAGAAAATTTTAAGAACTAGAAATAGTGAATTGATAAAAATTTATTCGTTGGTTAACTGAACGTCTTTTGATATTTACCTACGTACAGTTTTCTTGCGATGTTGTCTTGTTTTCATATGAAATGAAGTGCAATTAGCTGGTATATATATATATACATATATATATTTACATCAATACTACGTAGTATAAGATATATTGAATATATTATATATTTGAAAAATGGAAGCTATTTTGTTCGAGAGATAAAAGATTGACTCTTAGTAGAGTTTAAAATGCTTCAAAAAATCCCTTCAACAACCGTCAAGCAACACAACCAACCACAAACCAATCGATACCGACAGTTAATAATGGTAAACCATGAAAAATGACCAACCACATGATGCATATATATTTAATATCTCAGAAGCCACTTCAACTAATTATTTAAATTTGAAAGCATATTAACGCCATGACGGAATATTTTTCAAAGCGAAGATGAAAAATTGTCAAAGTAAAAAATAAGCATTAGATAGTACCAAAGGTGAAAAAGTAGATGTTGATGTTATTCTCTAGATGAAAATGTATATTTTGTGATTCATTTCCATATATTTTTATTGTATTTACTTAATTTTCGTTATCATGATTCAGAATCGAAGATCATTTCATATAATAATAATAATTATGGTTAACAAGTATTTATACTTGAAATGGATTTAAATTACTATTTTTATGTCGATACATCAAATAATGATAAGAATTCCTTTTCACGAACTTCTTTATAATTTTCGAATTTAAATTGAAGAAACATAAAAATTATCAAAACTTCCGTAAGAAAATTAATTCATCAGAATCTAATAATTAAAGTTTTCCTCTTATTTTTTGAAGTAGTAAGTAATTTTCCGCTCTCGTTCTAATTGGAAAAGACGGCATAAAAAAATAAACATTAGAGATATGTGTCGTTTTTCATGGTCTACCTTCAAACCAAATCAGAAACAACAGGACAAAAATTTAAGTTGGACCAATAATGCAGTATAGTGTATATAAATGGTATGCTTTTCATACATATCGTTTGTCAGTTTTCCGATTTGTCACAATTCTCTACGTCCTATACAGATATTTGTAAATCCTCAAAATTGAAACGAGAGAATTTTTGAGAAATCGACGAACTGCCAAAACAAAAACATTCCAACCATTTACGTGCCAGATTTTTTATTCCCAACATTAAATGTTGATAAAAATTGATTAAATAGATGTGATCTCGGCCAACTAAGGCCAAAAAAGATCATTGGAATGCATTTCGAAAAATGTGATGTTAATTTTTGAAGCTATGGCTTCTCTGTTCTCTAGTTTGTAAGGTTCAAAAAACAACACTGTATTTTTAAATGTTTGTGTGTCACTTTTGCGCTTAATACAAGTCCACTGTAGTATATTTTCTCACGGCTTTCAGTCGAAAATAAATTCTCTCAATCCGCTCAAAAAAGCGAATACGATCAATGTGACATTCGGATTTAAGTCAAGTTAACATCGATGAAATATAGCGACAGGAAAGAATTTGTTTTCGACGACTGTCACAGTGTTAACAATATTCTGTGAAGGATTTAAATATGCGTTAAATGAGTGAATCACCACTGAAATGTGCAATTCTTTCATAGTGTTAATTCGTCGTTTTTAATTTGTTTATTGAGGTGATATTTTTTTAGACACGGTTATATTTGAATACATATATATTCTTTGAACAATCTCGCGGTCCAAATGCAACCTTAACAGTGTATAAACGTAACTTTAAAACGTATACGCGTAATAATTTAAGTACGTAAATATATTTCTCTCTATTCTATTATAATTTTCCGCAAGATCGATTAAATCTAGGAAATAATCGTTTTACGATGGTCTCACCATCGAATAAAGAAATTATTGAACATTTAACAGTAAATTAAAAGTTTGTGTATATCAAATTATTCTTCGATTCAAGTCGAAGGATTCATATTTCAAAAAAAAAACATACACTGTACATTCCTGATGAAATCTTTTCTTTTTTGTTAGACATTTCATATTTTCTCTGTATTTACATGTGGATGTCTATTCTGATTGACATTCAACTAAGCGCCAATCTCCATAGTATCTCCTGAAATTCATGAATGTCGATTGAAATTCGCAGGTTCAGAATTGTATGCGTGAAAAGGAACAATAAAAAAGATCAACTTTGATCAAGTAACAAGAAAAAATAGAAAAGGGGATGAGCGTATATTTAACATAAAAATTACGTATTTTTGCACTCAAGTCAGTATTTCGTTTAAGTAATCATTCGAAGGTCTTCAAAGAGATTTAGATTTATCATTCCACTTTATAGTTTTTGACATCGATAAGACTTTTCTATAGTGTTTATTGGTCGATATTTTTTTATATAAATACATAATTTTGATCAGTTTTATATATAAACATATTTGTTAATTATTTTTAATTTCTAGATTAGTTGATGTAAACTTAAGTTGCTTAAAATTGTAAATAGTACTTCATTTAGTGCACACAGTTGTTTTTGGTGTGCCTGCTCTAATGTTAAAAATCTGAAGAATTGTTTATTTTATTCGTTAACAGTTTCAGCAATCATAATAAACAATAGCTACAATTTACCCACATTTAATCATACTGATGAAGAGACCAAAATTCGACTTTTGCGTTAAGCAATTTCTGCCTTAACTTTTACGTTACAGTGTAGATTTCTTGGTGCATTTTATTCTCTTTTCAGCACCTTCAAACTGTATATAAATACCTAATTCTAAGCCAATGGAATAAGTTACGGATTTCAATGATGCCTTTTAAATATAATCCAGCTGACACTTACTACTTATACCAGTTCGAAGATGCCTATCAGATACGGCTTTATGCGGAAAAAATTCACGATATCATAGCTCCTTCACTTCAACACTTTCCGATAGATACTGGTAAAATTGAAATCTGAAACTTGGCCCAAAGCACGCTTGCTCTGAAAAGTTCGTTATAAACGACTAAATAAATCATTTCAATGGAATATCGAAACGAATCTTCTTATCAGACAAACATTTCAACTGAGACATTTTATATATACATATATATATATATATATATATATATATATATATATATATATATATATATATATATATATATATATATATATATATATATATATATATAATATTAATTAATACGAAATGGAACAGCAAAACCAATTGGCAGTTGAAAGCCAAAGGAGTTGAGGTGAATGAAAAAAAATTGAGAGGTAGCAACCTCAGGAATACCTTTTTTCGTCAGTTTAGGATAAATGAGTAACTTCTTTTAATCGATAAAAGATTTATTTGACAAAATATAAGGCTTTCAAACTTTTATTTTCAATTCAGTGTTTATTAATTTACCATACAAATCTTAGTTCTAAATATTAATAATCATACACAGATCTCGCACGGTATAATGAAACTGATAAATATTACTGTTTAATGATTATTTAATATCATCGATTGGATTGATACGTCTTAACAACTTTACTATCGAGTTGATCTTCGTCTTGCTTTTCTATTTTATATTCATTTCAAACGATTTATATTATTTGATTCGAAGAATAAAACACATACTTATGTATTAATTTTGCGGTCGATTTTGAAACAGAGCATAGCGTTACAAACAAAGTAATTTTTTTTACAGAGTACGTACCTACTCAATATAGCTGATAGTTCTAAAGACGTCTGATGACACATACAGTACAAGAGGTTAGATTTAATTCACTATAATAGGGTTTGTAAAGTTGACACTAATTCCCGGTGACGGCACTTAGGTTTTACTAATTAGTACGTAGCATATTGTAGGTTTTCGAATGTAGGACCTCTCGAGCAAATCTCTTCATCAGTATGGTCGCAAAAAAACAGTTCAAACTAAAATCGATAACCAGCATAGCTCAAATTATGGCATATTTTAAAACAGATGAATTTCAACCTACTTCGAACTTATGATTTCCTGAAACAATACAATTATTATTTAGTAGACTGTGTTGTTGTTATCTGGTACAATTGCAACAAACAAAATTAGCAAAATAATATATCATGTCATCGATGAAACAAATTATTTTCGTTTCGTTTCACACACGTTCAGATGATAGCATGTTGCATTGACATTTAATTAAAATGTATTGAAATTGCGCCTAATTGTTATGACTTAAAGAGTTTATTTAAGTAATATTAAATTTAATAAATTCGCAATCAGAGTGCTAGTAAAAAATGCGCTATCGGTTTGAAAAGCACACAACACCAGAAAGTGTCTTCTCACTAGAAGAATTATTTTCAAACATTTTGTACCTGAGAACGGTGCAAAATTCAGATTTTAGTTGAAAAAAATGTAGTCGAAAGAAACTGTGCTTAGAAATGATGTGAACTTTAAATTGCAATGTAGGTATGTGATTGGATAAATCAAAGACTGAATAAAGCACTTTTTGAAACCTTATTCGAAAGCTTAAAATCAAAAATATCATTTTTAAATATGCCATGAAATATCAAAATCAAAGAACGCAACAGATACAACAGCTTCACACTGGGACCAAATATTGTCATATCTGATCTGAAATCAAAATCAAAATATCAACAACTAGGAACGAAAATTGATTTAGTTAATACTTCGTGACTGCTAAAAGAATACGTTGTTGATTTGAAATGAATTAGAAAATATATTTCTTAAGAGGAATTATTTTATGAAGAGTTCCATTATTTGACAATATGTTAGAGATAAAATTTAACATAAGTGAAAATTTCTTAAATATTTTTGTATAATTTGAAGATGTGACTATATAATGCCTTTTTAGCATGAGCATATAATATCAATTTGTTGTATTCGCAATGTAAAGGAAGACGACTAGGTTCTGAAAACTACATACCTACTCTTTCGGCAAAATCTAGTATCTTTCTCGAAATACAACGTACTCTTGTTCGTAAATATCTGTGACTTGTAAATCATGTTTTATTATAAAAGTTAGATGTTTGAACAATTATTGCTTTGTGGGAAATTGTTATTTTCAGAAAATATTTTAAAACCACAAAAATACAAAAAATACCATACACATTGTATATTTATAATGTAATTCTGAAATATACCAGTATTTATTATACTGTGAACTTCAAAATGTTTGACTTTGTTTCATTTCTCCACACACATCTCACTTTCTGAGTTGTATTACAAGTCCTCTAGAAGCCAGCCAATGTTAGCAAAATTGTTTTTTTGTGGTGTGAATAAATTATTTTATATACAATTTATTATAATTCGATATAAGCAAATCATCATCTCTGCTCAAATCTGTGAAGCAATGGTAATTTAAATTTCATGCTCATCAAACTGAAAGTTAAAACAGGCCTTTATTATGGAGCCAGGAAGGGCTTTGGACTAAGCAAGAGCGATTGTATATCCAGTATCTAGTGAACAAGATATCAACTGGAGCTGCAGGCGGAATCCCCCTTGAATAATAGTACTGAGAAAAGAATCAAAATTACTTTATATGAAAATTAATACTATTGTGGTTTATGAAACAGGATTCTGAAGTGAAGTATGAAACATAAGGAAAATTTTTTCTTTGAGACCACACAGAGGAAGGCTATAATACCGATTGAAAGGTCTTGTAGGATAAGTTGAGTGATAAGCTTAAGCAATTTCTGGAGTGTTGATTTGATATGAGGAAGTTTCTTTTTTCTTGAGAATCAAAGCTTTCGTTTTGGCTCGAACTATCTTCCGATCTAGGAAATTTATCAAGTTGGGATTGTTCATGAAATTGTATAGTGCCATCTTAGAATATTTTCTGTCAATTCAAGGTTTTTTCTTTGGAAGAGGTGTACTATATTACTAAATTCGCCCTAAATCGCTCAGTCTGTCTTTTTTAGGATGAATTTTAAGTAAGGATGGGAAAAGTAGGATACGAAAGGGAGATTAGAATTAACTTCCAAAAGGGTAGTGGTCACTTAATCCTGGATTAATTATTCGTTACCAATTACCCATGTAAACTAAGGGCTCAGAACCTATTGCCAAAACCGGGACACCTCGATTGCGAGAGTTATTTGAAAATCTAGTGGCAAGTCACACATTCAACAAGGGAATCATCGTCATTCAGAAGATTTAGATTGTTTTGCCATTCGGATTAGTAGCTGAAGAACTCCATCTTGTACTTTATGCATTCAGGTCACCCAGAAGAATGAAAGGATGGATTAGAATTGGGGATATTTTTAATATGTGTTGATCTAGAAGATTATTGTTAGGAAGGATATATGCATTTATGAATGATACATCCCCTATTTTTATTTCCTGAACTTACAAATAGTTAGAAAGGCCTATACGCAAGGTGAGGTTTGGTTGAACTGGAATAATTATCCATCAAAATGTTTAATTAGCGAAATATTACTGTACAGATTATTGTCTTGAAAATATTTGAATTATCTGTCGAGTATCGCAATCTTCTATAGAACTGAATGAATCTTCCTTCTGTTATTTATGGTCTCACAGTTTATGATTTAATGATTATTTTCCTAATTAGTGGGGAAACATAAAATTTGTGGAAAGTAAATGGAATTTTGAGATTTTTAATGATTATTTATAGATATAAAGTGTAGATAACGAAATTTGAAGAAATGAACAATAGAGAAGTGAAGAACATATTTTGAATGGAGTTGAAAAGGGAAAATATGAATAGTCTTTGAAAGATAGTTGATAGGGAAGTGAGGAGGAAATCACTTGGGATGAAAGATTAGACTGCGACGAATTTGAATGCGGAACATTAAGCAGAAATGGGGAACAAATCCGAGGTTTAAATGAGTTGAATATGGAAGAGAGAAGAAGTGAAAGTAGAGGAGGGCCATTGTTGAGTATGCGAAATGACATCAGAGGGTACTTACTTTAGGACATAACTGATTGGGCTGTTCCGGTCCAGTGTGACCTTGAATCTTGTCCAATCAGCTGGAGAAAAGTTAAGGTTGTAACATCCTTAAGATGGAGGTATTATCGCCGAGCTTCTGAGTGAGCATCAATACGCCCTTCAGAAAGGTAGATCAACTGATCTTAACAATCTAGTCGGAAGAATCATCCGCAAGGAGACTGTAGCTACAGCCTTCATACACATAGAGGGTACATTTACTACCCCACTAGTTCTAGTTCTAGTAGTTATGTGGGCCTGTGTGAGCCAATGTGATTAACACTCCCCTGAAAGGGGAAGTAGTATGTTTTGTGCCTGGTAAGGGCTGTCTTCAGGGAGGAGTTGTATCCCCTTTGTTATGGTCCCTACTGGTGGATAACCTAATGGCAATAATCAGCGCACAGTCTATTTGTTTTCTGCGGACTTACGACTGCCTTTCAAGCAGAAACATTCACTATTGAACATGAAATTTCTGCTTACGGGGGAATTGGCAAGTAAATCAATAGAAATTATTATGGGTATCCCAGCTGCGTTGAAGGTATTGGCAACCTACAACTACACGTCACTTATTGTACAGGAATGTCGTTCAACCCTTGCCAGACTGAGAAAAAGAGATAGTTTCTGTCTGATGGGGATTTCGGGCACTGAGGGCAATGAGAAAACGGACTCATTTACCGGCCGTGAAACTGTCAATGGATTCACTGTACCAGAACCTACACCCAGAATTCTCCTGGAGACCATAAGGATGGAAAATAACCAGTGGTTCGACCTGAAGATGAAACACTCTCAGTAGACCTTTCACTACATGAACTTAGAGCTGAAAGTTCTAATAGCCACAATAAAGAGGGACTATCGCCTCAGAAATCAGTTAAACAAGCTAGGATCGATCGAGAAGCTTTCACGCAGAATGTTGAGGGAAGGTATTCATAGAACACGTCATGTGCGAATGACCTTTAGTTGTTTGTATTTCTGCTACCGATAAATAGTTGGCGCACTTGAAATTGAAGTGTTCTGTATTATATATATATATATATATATATATATATATATATATATATATATATATATATATATATATATATATATATATATATAGTTGCCAGTCACTAGAGGGCGCCACTAGTTTCTGGATGAGATTAATTATCTTCAAATAAGTAATGCAGGATATTGAAATAATTTTATTTGGTGTTTTAGAATGCGTTAAAACTATATTCATATACAATTTGAGGTACAATGAATGAAAGGTCGGAGAGAATAGTTAAGTCAAAGAATACGGTCTTACGTAGAAGCCCAAAAGTCGCATTTTCTTGACGCCGGGATTTGCTAGTATATACTCTGACCAACAGGTGGCGTGAAGATGAATATTCTTTTATATAATGCAACGATTCCTACAAACCGCAGCAGTCGTCGACAAGACCAGTTAATCAATGAAAACAAAATCATACATTGTGGATCATGCGTTTATTATTTTTTTTTAACTTTTAAACAGGTGTCTCATGCTTAGTCAATGCCTCCTTCGTGATATAAGCTGCTCAAAAATTTTTGTTTGCTTGAATTAACAAAGGTGTCATCGTCCGATTGAAACCACGTGTAGGTGATGAGACCTTTTTCTATCAGGAGAGGAAGGATAGGAGAGGATGGGAATGAATTATTTTATATTTACTTACTCCTATTGATTACAGAAACGTACGGATACAAATGAATTTTTAAACTAAAGTATTCTTAAAAACTAAAATTATAGTTTTAGATGTAAATAGGAAGTTGAAAAAAGTGCCCAGCGAATCATTCGTGTCGCACTTTTTTCAATTTGCATTTTGGTTCTTCAATCGATTTTGACGACGATTTTCCGCACTTAGCCATTTTAAATTAAAGTAAATTAATGTCGGACTGAAAACATCTAACATAAATTTACGATGATCACAACAAGTAATTTATTCAGCCATAAACATTGATATTTTGACGTTTGAAAAACCAAAAGAAAACGTTTTCGAAGGTTAATTTCATGGAGCATAGGTTTAATTTATATTCAGTCATCTTCTCCATTCTCAATCGTCGGCATTCACTGAAATGCAATCTTTCGTTATCCACAATTTTTATAGTCAAAAACCGGCATTCAATTTTTACAATACATCCCAACGTCGAATTGGTCTTGTCGACGACTGCTGCGGTTTGTACTATTCATTGCATTATATACATCTTCACGCCACCTGTTGGTCAGAGTACCTACTAGAAAATCCCGGCGTCAAGAAAATGCGACTAGGTTTCTAGGTAAGACTGTATTCTTTGGTTAAGTAGTCTGACTGACAGGTCTGCTATACTGCTTGCGTAAAGTTGCCTTTTCATTGCAGCGTTTTGACGCTCGTTTTGATCGTCAAAATGGTCATGTGACCTATTTTTCTATGAAATCTTGACGTTTTAATGAAAAGGGGTTTTCCTCCTACATTACAATTAGATGACCTGCGATTCAAGAGTTATAGTAGAATGAACACTCCACAATTCGAAGAGCTTTTGTGTTCGGTTGCTCCACACATTACAAAACACTATATCGTACGAGATGTTATAAAACTCGAAGAACGATTAATTTTGACTCTGAAGTTTGTTAATTAATCTCTAGAGTCCATTCTAATATTAGATTATTTTTTTAAGCTGCAGATTTATAACGAAAATATAGATAATTCATTATTATTTACTAACAATAAAAAATATTTAGAACAGAAATGTCACTTGTCAATTTGAGCGTCTGACGCTATAAAGTTGGGAGATTCCCAACTTTCTAGCGTCAACGCTGAAAGTCACGTTACCATTCGAACTTGCGTCAAAACGCTGCAATGAAAATGTACCTTAAGAGACAAACAACTTTAATATATTTATTTGAAGGTTCCTTTTCATTAGAATTAGAGCGTTTTACGCTGATTCGGAAGATCACGAGATTTTCAGAGTTGACGCTAAAAAGTTGGAAAATTCTGAAATTTATAGTGACAGAGACTAGAAAAGACAAGTGACAAGTTTATATTTTCGGTCTTCACTCTTCAAAGGTTCCCAATAAAAAACCTAAGGCAATCAGTTTTCTTAGGCACGAAATGAGTGAGTCCCTTTTTATATTCGTCCAATTATTGCGCAATATTAACTTTCAATACTCGAACAATATAGAGTTTTGAAAAGAGAATTTCGAAATCAATATACAACACTAAAGATTCCAGAAATGATACCAATTCAATGAAAAATAAATTTCATATTTATCAATTAAGTGTTTTAACCTGAAATAAGTGAGAAATGACGTATTTTTGAAAACCTCTCATGGGAGCGTCAAGATTGCATAGGAAAATAGGTTACATGACCATTTTGACCCTTAAAACGAGTATCAAAACGCTTCAATGAAAAGGCACCTTAACACATTGCCTAGAAGTGGGTTTTGAATTACTGATTTTAGATGTTTTTTGTCTTCTTTTATCAAATTTTGGTTAAATATATCATGAAGTACATATTATTCTTCCATCCATGATGATTTAAAATGCCAATACGACGAGAAAATGAAAGAGTGGATTATATTGATCTTTCATACAAACTTTAGTAATGGTCTGGACTTGAGTATCTTCCTATAGAACGTTACATCGATCTGGTGAACTACTCAATATTTAGTCACAATTACAGCACTGGAGAACTGTTTAAGCGTGAAGCTTAACCCCCAAATGCACCATCTTTATTTATCTAGTTAGGGCTTTTTAAAGGAAATAAGTAGCTGTGTAAACAAAATGATCCAAGATTCGACGATGTATTCAAGCTTTACAAAAAACATCCGCTAGAGGCGCAAGTGTTTCAAGCGATCCTAAAAATATTAGGTTTGTAATGAGCAAAATTCAAAATACCGCGTTGAAATGAATGATTTTCAACGAATTATGAACAAATTGGATTTTCGTATTCAGGTATTTTGATTTATATATAAATTATACGAAATATATCTTGAAGTAACTGTTATCGCATAACAGAGCTCAGTTGACTATTGCAAATAATAATAATTTCACCTCACATTCAAGAAAATAAAACAGCATAAAGATACTCAATAAAGTTAATACCTAAAATCAGCTAATTTCTAAATAAAATAGTGAAGATGTAATTCATATATATAAATTATTTAAATTATAAAATAATAGACCATATTGATTCTCACAATGGGTGACATCTAAGAATATTAAACCATAGTTACTACACTGGGTAATTAGTCATCAGGGACAAACGGAATCTGAATTAACGTAATAGTTATGCCAAGCTTAGACTTAAACTGGTTGTAAAATTATATATGCTGGCCAGCCAAGTAAATTTTTTTTATCGTCTATGTTCCGTGACAATAAAAGCATAGAGCTGCATGCAATGTCTTCAAGCAGAGGCCATCGCCTTATATTATAGTGATGAAAGAAAAAGAAGAAAAAGAGTTTAAGTGTATATAATGACATAGACTAATATAGAATAGAGTATATAAATCATCTTTGATAATGATTGAATGTTTCAACCTCAATACACAATATTTTTCAGTGATTCTGTTCTGTTTTGTTTTATAGCATTGACCGCCTCGGTAGCTGCACGATTAGTGAGCAAGTAGGAATATGCTTATTGAAAATGAAACTGTACGATATACATGGCATAGGCAGCTGTTGCTACAGAGCAATGTATTTAAAGTTGCAGCATTCACAAAAATTGGCGGATCTACGTAAATCAATTTATATCTCTTCACGTTAAGTTTAAAGTGACGTCATAGCTAGGGATGTCTGGTTGAAAAAGATTGCAATGGACGAGAACGACATTACTAGTCCGGCGCAAAGGAACTACTAGTGACATATGGTGACATTTGGTTATGACAGTTGGCATTGAAAAGCGACGTTGACGTATTTTTATTGTTTATTTTAGTTCGATTTCTCGATCTGATTGAGATTGAATAGAAGTGTTTTCCTCGAAGTTTTGATAATATTTGAATCATTATTTTAATATCAGTTCTTTTCAGATCTCGTTGTTTCGAATATTTATTCTATATAAATAGTGAAAATGCCAGGAGCTTTCTCGAGCCAAGTCCAAAACATGATTGCATCATTATGCAATTATTTCCATCATGAACGAGATAATGGGGGGCCTCTTCTCCCTCTTACAGCTGTAAGAGATTTAAGTACCACTAAAATTAATAACAGAATGGGCCTTCCACCCTTAAAAAGAAATATTATGATACAACTTAACTTGTTCATCTGTTGGTTTCCAAATTGTCTACACATCTACATACTATGAACTTTTCTACTCACAGAGGGTAGCGAGTGCTTTACAAGTAAGCATTTCATCCATTAACAATAATATGGCAAAGACAAAGAGTGGTGATCCACTGAGAAGTCAAGAAAAAAAAGAAATCTTGAGAAACCTATAGTACATATTGACGATTTTGATCAAACTGCCATAAGAAATACTATCTATGACAAGTTCCAGAATAGTAAGTAGTCATTAAAACCTTTGTCTAAATCAAGTTAATATTATATTCTTTGTAGAGGAACATGTTACGTCGTCTGCATTAAAAGAGAGGCTCCACAAAAGAGATATTTTTAATGGGTGTAAGACATCTCTGTGCAAAATTGTACAAAACATTGGAAATCCATTTTCTGCAATCATATATTCGTATAAAAATGAAGGATTACGTTAATTTGTCTATCTTGACGAAACATGGATTGTCAAGGATGGTACTATCGGTCGTTCGTTGCATGATGACATCAAAAGTGTGAATAAAACAAAAGTTAGAGGAAGCAGGTGAGGTTATCCACTATTGTTTGTTCTATTTCAAGATATTCTAAATATGATACTCGTTTCAGATTCTTTGTACTCCATGCAGCCAACAGGCATGGTTTCATTCCTGGTGGTCCCAGTTGTTTCCTCCCAAACTTTGGACAGTGATTACCAAGGGGAAATGAATCAAGAAAACTTCAAGCATTGGTTTGTACACCAACTATTGTTGAACTTGGAAAAGCCTTCAACACTTATACTCGATAATGCAAGTTATTATACAACTATTTTGAACAAGGCCCCCACAACAGCAACTAAAAAGGTTGAGATTCAAGAATGGTTAAGAAGCAATAATATTGCTTATAAAGAAATGTTAAAATGTAAGTACTGAATTCAAATAGGATTGTATTTCAAGGAGTAGGATTGTTTTCAATTTGAATATGTTTCACAGGAATAAGCCAAAAGCAATATATGAGATTGATAATCTAGCTGAAAATTATGGACACGAAGTATTACGTCTTCCTCCCTACAACTGCTTTTTCAACCCAATTGAAAATATTTGGGGTATAACCAAAAACTATTATCGGGACCATGTAGGGAACGAAGGGAACAATCTCTTTCTGTATGGAAAGAAGCTCTTCAGAGGTATGGAATAAAACTATTGAGCATACATAAAAAGAATTTCAATATAATCAAGATATGTAGTCTAGTATTATATAGCAAAGTTGATATGTTATTCAGTATGGATTGCAATATGTTTGGTAGACAGCACTTAAAGAAGAGGTAGCAGCAATATGAAGGTATGGAAGAAAATCAGAATTAGAGAAGCTAGAAATAAGTATTTGTACTTTTTAGGTGTATGATATATTAACACTTATCAAAGGATATCTATGTAAGCAGAATACCCGAAAACTCCCAGTTTTTCGTTTGGAAATTGCATAAAGGTATATTCCTTGTTGAGTTCATTAGATAAGCAGGTTCTATATGATATTAAATTTGTGAAAAGTAAATGGAACTTCGAGACTCTAGAATGATTGTCTATAGGACATATCAAAAGTTGATATCGCAATTTAAAGTAATGAAAAGTAGAGAAATGAAGAACATTACATAAAAGGAGTTTAAAAGTGAAAATTGGTTCATTTATGAGAGATAGTGATAGGGAAATCACTTGGGATTAAAAGTTATGGGGCGTGAGTTTGATCATCATAATAGAAGAACAAATGATATGTTTGATTTTCAGCTAGTCATTAAAAGATTGAAACAAATGAAAAGTAAAGTGCAGAAAATAGAAAGGGAAGTGAAAGTAGAGGAGGCAACAGACAGTTTCAGTAATGACAAAAGAAAGGTCTTATATTAAGATATCTCATTAGGATCTTTGCATTGAGTATGGCCTGAAGTGTATCCAGTTCAGTTGGCAAAAGGTTAGGGTTGTATACATTTCTGAGGTGAGTAAATAAAACTCATAACCTAAATTGTTCTGATTGATATTTCTTATGTCTTTAGTTCTGAAAACCTTGGAAAGGTGTTGGATTGCTTCAATCAGGACTGAGGTCGTATCGCTGAAACTTCTAAAGGAGCATCAATATACCTTTCAGAAAGGTAAATCAGCTGATTTGATACTTAATAATCTTGTTGGAAGGATCACTCAGTCTGTGGACCACAAGGAAACTGCAACTGCAAGCTTCCTGGTCTTGGTGGGTGAATTTAATGTGTCCCACACTTGTTCATTATGTATGGTTGAGAGAGCCAGAGGAGTACCAAATATTATTGTGGTACAGACTAGCAATATGCTATATGCCAGAGTGATCAACATTTGGGTGGATGACCTATTAGCTCTAATCGGCTCACGGAACATGAATAAGCTGTATAGTGGAGGAAAAGGCAGCACTCCTTACTTTTTATTCACATTCATAGTGTGGCGACATGATATAATGTTGTGAAAAAGATCCTATGAAGGAGGGTTTTCCTGATGCAAAATAGTGCTATAGAAGCAGTAAGTGGCATACACCATACAGTTATCTTTTTTTTTTATTATTTCATTAAAACTCTTAATCAGCTAACACTGGTATCAGAGTTGGTTAACAAAATACACTAAAATACAAAAACAAAAAACAAAATCATTGCTAGCCAATGAGTGCAAAAGGTGAAAAAAAAACAGGGTTCGGGTCTCGTTACGGTCTTAGTTTCAATAGTTCTTTCACTTCCTGAGATAGTCTTCCGTAATTCCTTATATTCAAAACCTCTATTGGGATACTGTTGTAAGCCACAATAGCACTATTCATTGTAGAGTTGCTGCCCTTATTTGTTCTTCCTTTAGTTCTTCTTATACAGTGCTTAGTACGTATGTTGTGATTGTGATGTTCCGAAATTTCTTTAATGTATTTTTTACATTCAGCTTTCATTAATCCTTGTTTTAAAGAAAGGATGAGTCTCCTGTTCCATGGTTTTCAGTTTCTCAATGTTGAGGACTTTGGTATGCTTGTATACATCAATAGTTGGTGTGTAGTAGCTAAGTGAAAAAAAAGCTTTGTTTTGAATGCTTTGAATTTTTTCTGTTAGGTGTTTAACCATGTTTCCCCAGCATGGAATGAGGTACCGAAGATGAGATTGAATGAAGCTCTCATACAGCAATGTTCGAGCAGCATGTTGGAACATCTTCTTATGGCTCCTACCATCGGAGCTATGTTCTTAGATAAGGTTTGCACATGTCCATCCCAAGCCAACTTGTTGTTCATGCTCAGCCCTATATAGCTGTAGTCAGTCACCTCCTTAAGGCAAATTCATTTATTTCAAGTCTAATGTCATAGTCGCTCATCTTATTTTTTTTGGTTTCATTAGCATATAAACAGTTTTTTCTAGTTTTATACTCAGTTTGTTTTGACACAGCCAATCAAAGTAAATATTTAGATCTTCATTTATGTCATTTTCTATCTGACTCAGATCAGTTCCCGACACAACAACTACTGTATACGTACATAAAATAACTAGCCCTGAGATTTGAGGCTATGCACATACAGAAGGTACAACAATGGACCCTATACTGAACCCTGCGGCACCCCGCCTGTCATCTCTTTAGGATCGCTTCTGTTGTTATGCACCACAGTAAATTGTGTTCTCTATTTTACTTATGACTAATAATTCGTAACACACACCCCTAAAGCCCATCCTGTGAAGTTTATTCAACAACATATCGAAAATCACAATATGAAAAGTTTTTTTGAGGTCTATGAATACAGCAATCACAAATTTGCTATTGTCTATTTCATTATTTATATGCTCAAGAAAGTCAACCGCTGCCCCAAGTGTACTACTGCCTTGCTGAAAACCATATTGATGCTTGTCAAACCGAAATTTCGCATTGATAAATTTAACCATTCGTTTTTTTATTATTTTTTCTAATATTTTTGAGAAAATGGTGAGTATGGAGATGGGCCGGTAATTATTCATGTCCTCCTTTGAGCACTTCTTACGAACTGGGATGATCTAGACAATTTTTAATTCTGCTAGAAATCGGCCAGTCTCTAGTACCTCATTGATAAGGGAAACCAATTTTTCCCCGATAATCTCCATTATCGTAACCACGTCCTGCTTTATAATGTTATCCACTCCTGGGCTGCTGTTGTTGTTTAGTTCCTTCACAATGGCTTCTACCTCTTTAATATCAGTAGGTTCTAGGTATATACTTTCTTTATTTAGTTCTTCTTTGAAGTAGAATATTGTTGTGGTTGATGTTTTATCTGCTAATTAGCTACCAATGCTACGAAAATGGTTGTTCAATGTGTTAGCTAATAATAATAATAATAATTGTCATTTATTGCCTGGTAAATATTACACAATACTACAGACAAAGGGCCACCGACCTAAGGTCCTTCAGCCAATGTAGGTTTAAGATATCGCATATTCAAAAAAGAAACAAAAAAAAATTCAGAATTTATATATGTGAATTATTATTGGTTTAAAAGTTGATATATTGTGGCTGTCGGGAATTTTCTGGCTGCATGAATGTTTGGCTCATCTTGAAAGAGTGGCTGAACATCTGCTAGTTCTCGAAGGTGGTTTTTGAATTTTGAATTTAGTTTCTTCATCTGGTCACCAATTGGCTGTATGCTTGTCATGTTGTATAAGAGTTCATTTGTTGGATTGTGTAGCCTATTGTTTGGGTGTCTTATTCTGATGATTGTTCTTAACGCTGCTCTTTCTGCCACTTCTATATTCTTCAAAGCTGGAGCTCTGCAATTTATGTATATTGGGTGCGCATATTCTAGCATCGGTCTGCATATTGTTTTGTATATTTTTGTAGCGTTTTTTGTGTTAATGCCTTGGTTTTGATATGTTAATTTCCTGAATAGTTTTGCTCTCACTGCCACCTTTTTTTTCATTGCCTTTGTTTGCATGTTGAAGTTGACTTTGCTGTCAATCTGTATGCCCAGATATTTCATGGAAGGGGATGGGTTTTTTGGTATACCTTTTATTGTTATTGTCGGTGACACTGGGGAGATTTTATGATTGAATATTACATATTGCGACTTCTCTGGGTTAGGTTTTAGTCGCCATCTACGGAACCATGTGTCTGTTGTATCCATTAGGTGTTGGAGTTGGGTTGTGCATTTTGAGAGATTTTTGTTGTGTGATATTAGTAAGGTATCATCTGCATATTGTAGCATATATTCATTATTTTTTGGCTCAGCTTCCTCACAAATATCATAGCAATATATGTTGTACACAGGGGGAGATAGTGGTGAACCCTGCGGGGTACCTTGCTTTGGTGTAAAACATTCTGATGTTACGTTTCCAACCTTGACAGTGAGCTTTCTACCCTCCAGGAAGTTTTTCATTAGAACTATAAGGCCCTCTGGCACCCCAATCACGCTTAGCTTGTAGAGAAGTCCTCGATGCCACACGCTGTCAAATGCCTTATTTATATCTAGTGCTAGTGTAGCAGTTTTGCAGTTGTTAATCTCAGCATTTTGTATATTTGAAATTAAAATTGTCAAAGGGTGAACTGTAGATTTCTTATTTCAGGATCCAAACTGAAAATTGGGTATGATATTTTGTGTATGTTCCTCCAGTTCCCCTTTGATGATTTTCTCAAACAGTTTTCCAAGCACTGGAAGTAACGTGATTGGTCTGTAGCTCTTTACTCTTTTTGGGTCCATGTTGTTTTTCTTAATTGTTTTTATGCAGCCTATCTTCCAAATTTTGGGAAATATTTGGTTGTTGTAGCAGTATTCATATATTTTGATCAGATGTTTATGAATTTCTTGGCAAAGCTGTTTTACTACCATCCATGGGATGCTATCTATTCCTGGAGAGCTATTTTTAGTTTTGCTGAGTATTCCATAGTAATTTCCTTCATCGATCTTTATTGGTTGTATATCCTTTGGTCTTCCTTCATTGTTGAAGAATTCCTCATACCTCTCATTCACCTGCGTTTCTGTATTCTTGTCGAATTGATTGTCATTGTCATACTCAAAAGCCTTGTTGAAGTGTTCAGCAAATAATTGTGCTTTCTCTTCATAAGTTATGTACTCTTTGCCGTTCTCTTCCAGAATTGGTATGTTGCTCAATTGTTTATATTTTGACAGCTTGTTGATTTCTTAGTAAAATGTCTTCCCTTTTAATTCGTTTATTTTGTTACAAGCCTTCATCCATGTGTGTTCTCTATATTGTTTTATCATATTTTGTATATTTTTATTATATTGATTGATGCTTCTTTTATAATTTATGCTTGGATTTCTGCAGTATTCTCTGTACATTTTACGCTTGTTTTTAATTAGGCTTACTATGAATACTGGAAGCTCGTTAGGAAAGAATCGTTGGGTTGTTGTTGGACAGTTTCTTCTTTTGCTTTCTGCCAATGTGTTATTAAGCCTTGAAATGTGGTCTTCATTGATGGCTTGATTTCCTCCTTGTCCGATAAATTTTATCATGTCTTCATTTACCTTATCCGTGCGGCATTTTCTAAAATTGAGTGTGACTCTTTTAGGGTCTTCTTTGGGTTCTTCTTGAGGTCGAATTCAATTAGTAAAGCTAGGTGGTCCGATCCTAGGTCCGGAAGTACATCCACCTTAGTGATGTTCTTTGCTAGGTTAAGTAGTGTGCAGTATAAGGTCTGGAGTGCTGTCTGGATTGTTGTCCATAATAAAGGTTGGCGGTGTTTCTATTTTTGTGAACATTTTATTTTTAGGAAGTTATTAATTTGATTCTTCTTTCTTTTATCAACATTGAAATCTCCAATAATTATTACATATTTATATAATGCCGCTTGTGTGAATACAGACTCTTCTATTATCGATGTTGAATGCACATAAATGAGGAATATATGTAGCTTGTCTTTCCTAAACGGTATGGTGAAGTGAAGGGCTTCATTAAGAGAGGATTGTTTATTCTTGGTGCGTTAGCTTTTCCCATGTTGAGGCCTGGGTGACTTCCTGCTCTTGTGTTCTGAATAACATTTCCGATTTTTTTTAAGATACTCCAGTCTCTGTATCTGATGTCTTGTTCTTCCTTTATTTTGGCTTCTACAAACATTGCGCAGTGGATGTCGTTTTGTTCCAGGAAGTTGTTGATAATTGGTTTTTTCGACATGTAGCTATTTATATTATTATAAAGTAAGTTAATTTTGGAATTGAATTTGGCGATTGTACTTGCTTTGTATTGGTTCGGTGGGTGATGGCTCCTCTGGATCTTCAAGATCAAACATTAAGATGTATATTCTGTTTCCAGAGAATATTACAGATGTATCTATGCTGTATTCGTCAATAAATCTTCTTTTTATTTTATGTAATAATTCTTCTCTGTTTGTGTTTTTGGGTTTGTTCAGTTTGCGGTATGTATTTACTATTTCATCATGGATGGTAATTGCTGCATGTATTCTATTTTTTTCTTGTGTAATTCTTCAATATCCCTAGTTTTTTATTCAGTGGTTTAATTGATGCGTTGGGTATTCCTTCAGTGGGTTTTTTGGGTGGCTTGGACATTTAGCGACCAAGCTTGGTGTTCCTCTGATCCACATGCAATACACCTCGGTGGAAGTTGGGATTTGCACGAAGTGCATTGTGTTCTCCATGGCATTTGGTGAATTTAGTGGGGTATTACATTTGTCTGTTGTGTGAGTGAACTGGAAACATTTGCCGCAGGGTATTGGAGTTGGTTCTGGTGGGTGACTTGGATATATCAAGTAGTGCCTATTTTTGTTAAACAGACCGTTGTTGAGTAGTTTTTCGAAGGTCTCTACATCGCCTGTGATGATTCTTTTGAATCCTGTGGGTGCGTTGTTGTTTCGTGATATTATTCTTTTGCAATATCGATGTTCAATATTTAGTGTTTTGAGATGTTCACCGATGTCTTCTTCCATGATATTCTTTTCTACCGCCGCTATGACGACAGAGTAAGTTTGTTGAACTTCTTTTTTCTCTTTGTTGATCTAGCCTCTTTGTTTCTTTGAATGAGGTTATTATTTTGTCTGCTTTCAGTTCTTCAAGGGTTTTCTTTATGTCTTCTTTGTGTTTGTTCGACTTCAGTAGAAATCCCAACTTTGTTTTTAGGATAATATCTGTGGATCCAGGGTATGTTATCCCAAATGTCAGCCATTTTCAATCTGTCAAATGTTTCTGTGTTTTCTACCGTGATATAGAATAAGACTTCATACTCTGTGTTCTTGATTTCATTCATTCTGGCGGAGTAGTTCTTATGAATCTTATGATTGGTTTATTGTTGTGTTACCTTATCGGTTATTTCTGTTTGTTTTGGATTCGGGAACTTACGGAGAGCGCTTGGGCCTGGTCCTGGTGGTGGCATGCTGCTTTGCGTTTTTTCGTTTGCAGATGTTTTTGTTGTTCTCTTTTTTTGTGTTGAGCCGATTATATCCTCGATTTCACTTTCTGTATATGTTTCACTTTCCTCATTTGGTTTTCCCATTCGTTTTCGCTTTCCTTTGGTTTTGGATTTTATTTCTTTCCAATCCATATCCGGGCCGTTTTCCGAACCACTCATTTGTTTTCCAACTCAATAAATTACACTATATTTATTTATTAAATTATCAGTATTTCAGCTAATCACACCGCGAGATTGTAGTACATGTGTCTACATCAGATGTTGAACATGCACTGTGTGTGTTAGCTATTATTTCATGATCTGTGACTTTCTCTTTATGTTTAGTAATTTGTGTTATGTCACTTCGCTTCTTTCCATGTCTTCTTCGTATTCTCCCTAGCTTGTTTAAGTTTGTCTTCTGCGTAGTGTTTTCTTAGTTTTTTTTCTCACAACATTCAGTGATTTTTTTTTTATGAATTCCTTTCTTGATTGTTCATTAGGGTTTCTTTTCCATGCACGGTATTTCTTATGTCTTTCTGTAGATTGCATTTAAATAAATAAACTTAACGTAGTTGCCTTATCACCAGTCTACATACTACATGTTCTTCAGTGCACACATCTGCACAGAAATAGTCTCCTGACACACTTAATTATGCATAACAATTCAAGATATAAATACAATGCAGTGCTTCAAAAATGCAGGAAGAGGCAGACCGAGCAAAGTTTCAATTGAGGGAAAGAAAATATATAACAAACTTCCGAATGAATAGAAATTTTAGAAATTAATAAATTAAGGCATATGGTGCTATGAAATGGATGCTACTCCATAGAAGAGTTCATGAATGCGATTCTAGGGTAGATGGATCCGAACATTACCTATATATGAGTGAATTTATATTTATTTATTTGTTGTTGCTTTATAAGACTGTCTTTTGCTATATCCTTGTAATGATTAACTGATGTTTGTAAACTGTGTATAGGACTAGTTAAAATAAATTATATATATTTAACTGTAGATTACGACGTCGTCTTCCATATACTTCAAGAGGCTATTTTAGCTATTCAGGGGTAGTGAGGGTGAAAAACTTAGTATAAACCACCACAAAACTGTTATGAAGTCATTCACTAGGTAAAGGGTTATATTCATATCACCTATGATCTGATCAGGGTTATGTTTATTCTGTTTGTGGAGGCAGATATCTGGGGATTACCTTTGATAGTAAGTTGACGTGGAATTTGCACCTGGAAAACATAATACACAAGGTTAGACATTGCTTATGGGTATGCCAAATCATCTGTAGAAAAAAATGGGGACTTGCCGAAAAACAACTTGCTTGGTAATATGTGATGATGGTGAGAGAGTGGACATGAAAAGCTAGCCCAACTCAAGTTCTTTAAATTGCAGAGAACCGATTTCAGGATAATTACTGAAGCATTTCACTCTTTCACTCTACAACTATGTGCAGTAACAGATCCATGCCTGCAGCCACGGTGATTAGGAGGAGCAATTGAAATGGCTACCTACAGATTTCATCACACCTGGAATGGGTCAAATATGGTCAGCTTCGTGTATGGCGCTTTACAGGCTGAAACTAGGGACGATACGCTGAGTATGAAGTCCGATATAGCATTACCCAAAACCTAGACGGAAATACCATACCATATCATCATTCCTAGCAGATAGGAATAGGCCACCTCTAAGGACCGTCTACTTGAGGGTCCCGTTGGTAGACAAATGTCTGAAAAGTGTTGGAGCTGGTGTATATAAATGAGGTGCAACCAAGGAGCAGTTTATGTGTTTTCTGCGGACTTGCGACTGTTCTTCAAGCAGAAATAATTGCTGTTGACCACTGAGCTGACCTTATGCTTGGGGGTAGATTGACAAGTAGGTCAATAGAAATTATTACGGATAGCGAAGCTGCACTGAAGTTATTGGCATCCGACAACTGCACGTCATTTATGGTGCAGGAATGTCATTCAACCCTTGCAAGACTGAGAGAAAGATAGGTTCCGTCTTGTGAGGATTCCTGCCTCTCGGTTTCAGAGCGCGATGGGAAGGCGCACTCATTGGACGCCCTAGGAACTGCCTTTGGATTCACTGTACCCGAACCTAGGCTCGGAATTTCCCTGGAGACTGCAAGGATGAAAAACAACCAGTGGTAGGGTTTGAAGTAGAGACTGGGTTTGCTATAAGTAGACCTTCTACTTCCTAAGCCAAGACTTGGTTTCAACTCTTTGGCCTTTAGCTGAGAATTCAAATTGCCATAATAAAGGGGGATTGTCGCCTCCGAAATCAGCTTAAGAAGCTAATCGATCAACAACCTTTTATGCAGACTACGTTGGAGGAGAAGGTAGAATCAATAGAACACGTTATGTGCGAAAGCCCATTAGTTGTTTGTATGTGTACTACCGATAAGTAGTTGGCGCACTTGGAATTGAATTGTACTGTATTATTACAGTTTTATTTTAGGTTACTGGTTAGTAGATGGCGTCATTGGTTTCTGGATGTAGTTAAGCATTAAATAAGTTATGTTGGATACTGATATAACTGTTATGTCTTGTATTTGATGTGTTGGAAAGGGTTTAACATTCATATGTAGTTTCAAGAAAATTTATGGTAGGTCTGTGAAAATAGTTTGACTGTCTTAAGTGTTCATGTTTCTGGTAACAAAAAGTAGAAGGCGCATATGGTATTATAGTTTCCTATGATATTATTGTGGGTTGTCGCGGTTTATTACTAGAGGGCGCTAGCAATGTCTTTATTACAGGATATTGTGTTTATTCATCAGAGCCATCTAGGTGCCGTTAGCTGAACTCACACGAACAAGGACAGAAAATATTCGGTGGCCGAACCTGAAGCTGAGACAATAAAGTTTTTGCACTTCTAATTTGGAGACTTCGTTCTTTTCTGCGCATGCACTTTTCTAAAATAGCACACATTAACTCTAATAACGATAAAGAATTGCCGTTATCACGGCAGCCTAAGAGCTGTTAATTAATAATTACTCTCATTGAGCCTGAGCAACCTAATCTTATTAAAACAAATCGGCCGTAAAATGACAAGAGACAATTTTTAAGGTGACAAACTGATAATTGAATAAGTACAATAGATTATAAGGTTGCAAAACCTCTAATTGAAGTGAGCGTTATTATCGTAAATATAATTAAAGTTAATGGTAAAATTAACAAAATCGTCTAAGTTGCAAAAACTCTCTATTATCGGTATGCCAACAGTAGTTCGTTCTCTGTCCGAGACAACACATGGGTTAAACTCTTCGAGCTAGAGCTGAGAACACTAATAGTCATAATAAAGGGATACTGGCATCTCAGAAATTAGCTTAATAAGCTAGGATCGTTCGAGAACCTTCCATAATAATTATGTGGGGGAGGGGGAATCAATAGAACAAGCCATGTGCCAAGAGCCAGCTTGGGAACAGAATCAGGGTAGAGGAATTTGGTTCTGTCAAAATGGTGCAGACTGAGCACATTAAGCTCTCAATTGCAAAGCTTACAGCTTTCACAAGAAAGATAGAGCTATTATTAATTTTGAAGACAATTTTCAATTAGTTTGTGTTTGTACTAATAAGTAGTTGTCTTACTTGAAATTACATTGTTCTGTATTATCTTCTATTTTTCAGGTTAGTAGTTAGTAGATGGCACCACTGGCTTCGGAAAGGAATTATAAAATCCATAAGTAATGTAGGATAATGGAATTATTGTATTGTCTTGGATGTGAGGTTCTGTCTGGACTATTTCCATCAGGAGAGGATGGGAATGAGTTATTTTCTATTTACTTACTCCTATTGATTACAGAAACTTAAGGATACCATTGAATTTTTGAATAAAAGTATTCTCAAAAAATATAATTATAGTTTCAGATGTAAGTATTCGGTAGAAAAAAAGTGCCTAGCGAATCATTCGTATCGCAGTTTTTCAATTTTGTACTTGGTTTTGCAATTTGGTTCATCAATCGATTTTGACGACGAATTTCCGCACTTAACCATTTTAAATTATAGTAAATTAATGTCCTACTGAAAACATCAAACATAAATTTACGATGATCACAACAAGTCTTTTTCATTCATAAACAATGATATTTTGACGATTGAAAAACCAAAAGAAAATTTTTGTATTCAAAAACCGTCACTCAAATTCACATACATACATTTACGATACATCCCCACATCGAACTGGTCATGACGACGACTGCTGCGGTTTGTTTGAATCGTTGCATTATATTCATCTTCACGCCATCTGTTGGTTAGAGTACCTAGTAGAAAATCCTGGCGTCAAGAAAATGCTACATCTGGGCTTTTAGGTTAGACCGTATTCTTTGCCATAACATCTCCCAATGGGTAATAGATAGCGATCTCTATGTTATAAGACCCTAGAAACTTGCCGTTTGCTCGTTCACTACTAGATGGCGGTAACTGTTTGGACTGCCGGCACTAGTTTCAGCTGTCGGCACCATCACACTGCGCACTCAGTATTTCAGTATTATAAACCCCTAGCCATAATAAGCAGTCGTGAGGTTTAGAGACAAGAAAAATTATATATAAGATTGGTAACTCTTCCTCGGAATATTCGAATACTGAAAGTTTAGGTAAAATAGAAATACATATATGACGTTTCGTTTTCTCATCACCCGAAAAATCATAATCGATCTCGTTATATTCAGATATAGTTGTTTTCGATTTGTAATAAATAATAGTGCATTTGCATTTGGGAGGCTTTTACTTGGTAAAATTCCATTATCAATAATAAAAACAAGTATTGTGGTTTAAGGAATTTTACTTAATAATTGCGATTCGCATATATATATATATATATATATATATATATATATATATATATATATATATATATATATATATATATATATATATATATATATATATTTATATATTTTAATACTGTATATATATATATATATATATATATATATATATATATATATATATATATATATATTATTTTAATTTTCATATTTTAATACTTACATAGCCCTTTATTTTCAAAATATTAATTGCCTCCTGTAGTTTTACACCTATAATGTAAATTGTGAATCTTTTGAAGATCATCCAAAATCAGGGCAATTGAAAATATACCTCCAATGTTCGTTAACTAAAAGATTTCTTCAATCATTAATTTAATAAATGATGTAAATTATAAAATTAATAGACCATATTGATTCTCACAATAGGTTACATCTATAAATATTAAACCATAGTTACTACACTGTAATTAGTGATCAGCGATAAATGGAATCTGAATTATCGTAATAATTGTGCCAAGCTCAAATTTAAACTGTTTGTAAAATTAGAAATGCTGACCTGCCTTGTATATATTTCATATCGTCTGTTTTCCTTGACAATGGATGCAAGGAGCTGTCTGTAATGTCTTCAAGCAGAGGCCATCGCCTTGTAATGAAATGATGTAAGAAAAAGAATTCAAGTGTTTATAATGAACAAAGATGATTTATATACTTGGTCTATGTAATGACAAAGATGATTTATATACTCATATACCATTATTATGGCTGCGGATACAGAGTTACTAAGAATTTGGGTTGCTACAGACACTTACATTCTCTCAAATGGTTTTGGACGTATATGAGCATCTGTTATTTTACACATTGAACGAGCATTAACTAATTTGGAGTCTATTATGTACGTTTCCTCTATGTTTGACTACCGGCATCTACTCTACCGTGAACTTACAAATTGGTTACGAAGTGATTTTATTAAATGAGGAACATTCTAACGAAAAACAATATCTGGCATTCGATATTAACAATAGGATGTTCCACGGTAACCCCTATATCACGATAAGCTTTTCTGTTATTCGTACCCTGATCACACGTGATAGCCCTTACCAATATTCCAATTGATTTCAATTTTGAAATAAGGGTTATCAGTATGGTTTTTATTTCACCTCCCGCCATACTTCCAGAAACGACGAAATAACTTAACGGAATTTTGTAATACGCATAAAGTCCTCGAATCATAAAAACATGAACGTGATTTCCAAGATTTTGTTGTCGACCGAATTCTCTATAATCTGAAACTAATCAATTTAGAATTGTAACTACTACTCCTCTTTATTCTGATTTCATCAAAAAGTATAACACAATTTTTTTCTGCTTCGGTAGAACCGTCAAATTTCAAACGCACATGTTCGAAAGTAAACGCTATCAAGAAAACCCGTCTCTAATTTAATCGAATTGAACCAATTCGAGATTATGCCTTTATGCGGGAGAGTGAATCCCTGACGAACTCGAAGGAAATTTTATATTCCCGGGCTTCTATAAAAAATTGTGGGAGCAAATTTTTTTTCTACTTCTGAATACTCTGTATGCGGCTTATGTTCCGTTTGGAGATCTATGAACGATTCGACACTTCGTGATGGTTGCTTCACTCTTCTCTTATGTTCTTTCAGAATGATCTGGCCTTTGGCGCGACCGCGACGTAATCGATGATTATTTTGACGAAGGACATCAATACATTTCCTTAATTTATCGATTTGTTTTTGTTTCGCAGCTAATTTACGTTTGAATTGAAAAATTCCGCGGGAGGAACATGAAGAATCTAAGTTTGCCGTAGAGGAGAAATATGTCGATAGTGGACTTCCGTGTTCGTCAAGAAGTAGTTTTCCAGTCACTTCAGCCTCACAGGGATACGTAATTATGTTTTTGTTTTTATCAGAATCAGCGCCGAAATCCATAAAATCGAGTTGCAGAGTTGGTACTACATGAGAGCGTAAATGACGTTTCGAATGATCAGTAAAACACGAATCCGCAAAGTGTATGCTACCAATTCTTTTGTACCTGATGTCTTTACGCGGAACAAATGAAATTAAATCCCGCCGATCGATTGCCCGAGGCCAATCACCTTGTCGTGTGTCCAACGGAAATCTGAAAAATGAAACATTTGAAACCCCCCCACGGCGATATTTATTTTCACAATATTTCACTGAACACCTATACACGATTGCTTGGATGTTATTGGATTTTTTACCATCGCCATTACTGGGAAAGCTCTTTCAGTAAATGCAGTAACAAAAATTTTTAATCGACAGCGACCCTATATAAAATAATTCTGCTCTAGGCAAAATCAATCAAATAGAAACAAACATTTACCCAAAAGTCAGACCAAATATTAATTCTCGTTTCAAACTACAAGAAATATACGAACTCTTAAAAACTGACATCCCCCTTCTCAATGTACATCCTACCCATTGAAATATACATGGAAAATCCAGAAGACACAGGATAATGTTATAGGTTCGATTCAGTTGCTTATGAATGCTAAGGTTTTCGGTAAACAAGGTTGCCAGATTGTGATCTATCCCTAACGAGTAAGGGAATACGGAACCAAAGATCATTAATTTATTAAAAAATTAATAAATCAAAATATACAGGGTCATCCATAATAAATCTGACAACACTGTGTGTTTAGTCTGACGCCTCTGGCGGTGCCCGAAAGAAGGCACCAGCAGCAAAATTACGGACAACAATCAACGATCGCTGGTCGCCAGGTTGGCGTGGTGACACTATAGATTGTAGAAAGAAAACAAACACTAAAAACTGTCTGTTGTTCAAGTGGGCGAAATATTGGGCTTACCAAGATTTACTTCAATACAGGGAATCATGGCCACAGTTTTTTAGGGTTAACCGTTACGAAGGGTTGTTTTAATGAATAATTTTATGAATTTGAAGTAGTTTACAGTTCAGAAACTGAAATTATATCTTATGAGAATGTAGAAGATCACAACACTCTCGTACGTATTTAATAAATATTTCGATGGAAAGCTATTCATTGCTGTTACTTTCCCTATATCAAAATTGTCTTGTAGTTATTGTTGCAAATGCATATGCGGAATTAAAATTCCGATTTAGATTGTTGGTGGTACTTGTCAACGATATCATGCTCCCATAATCGCCAGCATATCTGTTCTCAAGTAAAAAATATCCCATCTTTAGATTGCTATGAAAAAAGTCTGAAAATGTCAATTCTTCAAAAACACTGGTTGCTTTTGGTTGCAGGCTCTGTAGCTATAAGTAAAGGCATTCAAGTAATAGTTTTTCCCAGAAATCATATATTCTATGATGTTCTGTAGTTTGTCTACGAAGTTCGAATCAGTTTAAAATGTATTTTTAATAATGAACGCAATATAGAATTTAAGTTTTTCGAAGATATACAAGTGTTCTTTAAATATGTAGCCAAACATCAGGAGCTACTACTTTCAGCGAATTGAGGATTGAAAGTTCATATGAATATTGGTCTAGTAACTCTTCCATAAAAATACGGGATATGTACTAAAAAAAAATTGTTATATTTCGTGGAATGTGAAAAAAATTTGGCAATGATAAATGAAGTCGCTACTTGTCTGATGATAAACGAAAGCTCTTATTAGTTATAACGTTGAATAAACTTTTCCATCTTAAACAGTGATATTTTTTACGTAGTATTTATTATTCGCAATCCTCATAATGAAACTATTTTGAATTTTTTAGAGTTGACTTCTAAAAATGTATTGTTATAATTTTCTTGAAATATTCATATCTCTATTTCTGTAATAAGAATCTAACTATTTATTCACTAATAGTAATCTCTTCTATCCACTGTATAAGAAAAAGTACGGCCATGTATTATCATTCTAAGATAACTTTGAAATTTTTAGCAGCCATCTGATAGTAGTAACTGAAAATAAAAAATTGTAGTATTCTGTTTTATCAAGAGCCATCTATGAACCTCATCTCAATCTTTCAATCCTGACCTATCCTAACCAGCCAGGATCGCGATTCTGGCTGGCGTATAGGCTTCATTTTATTCTATGGGGTGCTTTGTCTTCTTCTATACTTGGTCTATGTTCAAATTAGTGATGTTGGATACAGAAATAATGTCTTGTAGTTGATATGATAGAATGGGTTAAAACTATAGTCATATATAGATTCAGGTAAAATGAATTAAAGCTCCGAGAACATAGTTTGATAGTCTTAGGTTTTAATGTTTCGGCTAACGAAAAGTAATTGACCGGTACTAGAGGGCGCCAGCTGTGTCTGCACTTTATTACAGGATGCTGTAACTACTCTCTTGCGCCATATAGGTGGCGTTTGCACAATTAAACACATAATTTCATCAAATAATCATTTGACTTTGTATTCTCTATTTTCAAGTTTTTATTTCAGCATTTTATTCATCACCAACATAGTTAATTATATTTTTGGTCTTTAGGTCAAGTGATTTGGATAGTTATTCTGGGTCCTCTGAAGAAATGAAATCGCGACTGCAATTAATATTAAGCAGTTATCTGTAGCGCCTTCCATTAGTACCGAGGATATATACATTAGTATATATTAATATACGGAACCTAGCGGTAGTAAATATTTATTTGGTTTAGGTGTTAGTAAAGCATTCTTGGCGAAATTTATATAAAATAGGTGAAAGTTGTTGAAATCTAAGTATTTTATTTGTTACCAGTGAATCCGCCAAACGTCCTGCCCTAGGACCATATTTTAGGGCCTTCAATTTGCAATTATGCGCGATTTTATATAAGTTTTATTAATCCATAAGTTGGTAATCTCAATTTAAAGTGCAATAACTAGTATAAAATGACAAACACCCTGATCTATAGCGTAGATGCAGTGTAATATTTTAATTATTCCGTACGATTTCTCAAACTTTTCCTTCATATGAATAGCGCCCTGAAAATTACAAACACAACTGGAAGAAATCACTGCAAATTAGTGCAAATTGATTTTTTAATCTGTTACTGAGTCCCCTGAGAAGAAAGTAAGTCTGACAACCTTGGCCGGAATTTGTATGTTTCAAGGTAACAGCTGATCGACTCGGAGCTTGGTGCGCCTGTGCGTTAAGTATATATAAATAGCAGTATTAGAACAGTTACCCAACCGAGGGTACACATAGATATCGAAAGAATCTGTGCTACCTTTTTCAATTTTTCCTTTTGCGACGAATACTTGTTATTCATAGCAAAAGTCAAAGATAAGGCGATTTACAATGAGTGTAGAGAAGATGACGCCCCAGGAGCTGGAAACGTTCGTCCGACGAGCGTTAACAGTTCTCATGGGGAGGGCGTGACACCAGCTGTTTTACAGCTTAATCAACGATGTGGCGGGCGAGAGGCCCAAAATCAGCGAATGAAGAGCGGATGTGGCCAAGGCACATCAAGATGGTAGAAGAAGACGACAGCCAGAAGAAAACCAAAGAAATGGAACGCAAACCAAGAAAGGGGAGGAGCCAGAGCGCGAATCAAGGAAGACCAGACGAGACGCGCCAACCAGCGACGAGGACGAGCTTCGACCGCGAGAATCGAGGAACAGAGGCGAATCCGAAGAATTCCAAAGACCACGAAAGACGGCGAAGAAATTCAAGAGTGACAGGAAAGAAAAATTGGTAATTGGACGTAACCAGTTCGAGGTGCTGTCCAGTTCAGACGAATCGGACGAGATGGAAATGGAGACGGACGACGAAATTGACAAGGAACAGGTGAGTATAACTAACACCATTAATCCACAGGAAAAAGAAGAAAGGAAAAACAAAAAGAAAAACGAAGAACCGAAGAAGACTCAAACAAAAATCGAAGAAAATAAGGAAAAAATTGCTCCTATCATTATAAGAGAAAAGAACGCATGGAATGACGTCACTAGGGAGATGAGAAAAAGAAAGATCAACTACAACAAGGCCAAACTGATCTCTCAGGGGATCCAAGTTGAGCCTACCACTGAAGACGACTACAGAAACTTGCAGAAAATGCTACGACAGGGAGAGGTGCAATACTACACCTACGAACTGAAGAGCGAAAAGAAGCTCAAGGTAGTTCTAAGGGGAGTTATGCAAGAAATGACGGAAGAAGACGTCAAAGATGACCTTGAGAGACAAGGATACCCGGCGACGAGAATCATCAGGATGAAGGGCAAGAAGGGATACCCGGCCCCTCTGATTCTCGTCGAAATAGAGAAAAAATACAAAAGTATTTTCAACCAACTCAGACAAGTTTGCGGAATCTCTGTCCAGGTGGAGAGCCTCAAAACGAAACCAGAGATCATCCAGTGCCACAGATGCCAACTGTTCGGGCACGGACAGAGAAATTGCCACGGTGCATATATGTGCATGAAATGTGGAGGCGAGCACAGCACAAGAGAGTGCAGAAAACCAAGGACGACTGCACCTAAATGCGCAAACTGCGGGGGAGAGCACCTATCAACATGGATAAGGTGCAGCAAAAACCCCAATAATCCTGCAAACAAACCCAAGCAGGAGGAAAAACTAAAGCCTGCCCCAGCACCAGCAGTCAACTACTGGCAAAAGAGGGCTGAAGAAAGGAAAATGGAAGAAACCAAAAAGGAAATGAATAAAAAACAGACAGAAAAGAAAGAAGAAACGCCAAAGAATGAGAAAAAAGAACGAAAACAAGACTCTGAAGAAGAGTTAGCCGCGTGCCTGGGAAGAATGCTGATGGCATTCAACTCAACCAAGGCAACGACGGAACAAAACTGGCTTTCCTCGAGGAGCAGAGCAGGATAGTCGAGCTATTCAGAAGGAAATAAAAATGAACAACACAAGTTTAAACAGGAAAAACCTGAAAGTAGCGTTTTGGAATGCCAACTCGCTAACTACCAAGAAAAACGAGTTGACTATATTCCTGGAGGAATATAGAATAGACGTAATGCTCATAAATGAAACACATCTGAAGGCTACAAAGGAGTTCAGAATAAGGAATTACGTTACCTATCGAAGAGATAGAGTAGAAGGAAGAGGTGGTGGAACAGCCATTCTGGTAAAGAGAGGCCTAGAACACGGCGAACTACCAGCAACAGGAACTACGAATATAGAGGAAATAGGAATAAAAATTAAAACCAAAAGAGGTGAACTGAAAGTATACTCAGTATACAAATCACCAACAAAAGCTCTAGAAGAAGAGGAAGTGAAACTCTTCTTTCAAGAAAAACAGCAACAATAGTAGCAGGAGACCTGAACTCAAAACATGAAGATTGGAACTGTCGAACAGCTAACACAAACGGAAAAAAAGCTGAGGCAGATAGTAGAAAAACATAACATAATGGTAGTCGCTCCAGACGAGCCAACCCATATATGCACAATGAGAAATTCAGTCGACGTTTTGGACATAGCATTGCTCAAAAATGTTCCCTGGCAGACAGAAACAAGAGCAGTCATGGACATGAGCTCGGACCACTCGCCTGTGATACTAGAAGTACACACAGATGCAGAAAATACAGAGAAAGAAAGTAAAAGAACAAACTGGAAAATGTTTAAAGAAAATATGGAAACGAAAAAGATAACCATAAGAGACGTAAATGAACTTGAACAAGCAATCCAAGACTTGGAAAACAGAATAAAAAGGCCGAAGGAAACGCGACGAAAACGCTGGCAGCAGGTCAAAAGAGACCACTTCCGACACACATACATGCCCTAATCGCAGAAAAGAAAAAAAGCGAAAAAGAAATACATGAGAACGATGCATCCCGATGATAAAAGAATATATAATAACTTGAACAACAAAGTGAAAGAGGAAATAAGAGAAAAGTTCAACGAAGAGTGGGACGAGAAAATAGAGGCTCTAACAACAGAGGATCAATCCCTCTGGAAAATGGCAGGAGCACTGACAGGAAAAAGGAAAAGATCCAATATTCCATACATAAAAAGAAACGACAAAACAGCAATAACAAATAAAGAAAAGGCGGACACATTCGCTGATTCTCTGGAAGAACAATTTAAGACAAACAGTCCTAACCCAGATGTGATTTTCAATAGAAATATAGAAAACATTGGAAAAAGAAGAGAAACAACAAACGAAAACGAAGAAATTATGGAAATAACAAAAGAAGAAGTACAAGAGATTATAGCACAGCTTCCAAGTAGGAAAGCACCTGGTATCGATGGAATCAAAAACCAGGCTTTGAAAAACCTACCAGAAGAAGCGATAGAAGAAATAACAGAAATAGCAAAAGGGGTGATGAAAACAGAACACTACCCAAGCGCATGGAAAATTGCTGAAGCAATAATGATACCTAAAAAAGGAAAACCAAAGAACGACCCCAGCAGCTATAGACCAATAAGCCTGCTATCATCAATGAGTAAAGTTATAGAAAAACTAATTTACAAAAGACTGAAAAGCCACGCAGATCAAAACAACATCATACCGAGCCACCAGTTTGGATTCAGAAGTGATCACGCAACGACACACCAGCTGGCAAGGCTGACAGAAGATATAAAAGAAAATCTAAACATATCAAAACCAACAGCAGGAACATTCTTAGATATAGAAAAGGCATTCGACAAAGTTTGGCACGAAGCACTAATATACAAGATGAAAAGAACAAAGTTTCCAAACAAACTAGTGAACATAACGGCATCGTATTTAAAGGACAGGAAGTTCATAGTACGAATAGAAAATGCCAGATCTGAAGAAAGATCAATTGAAGCAGGAGTCCCCCAAGGATCAGTGCTGGGACCACTACTGTATAATATATTTATATCAGACATACCGGAAATGAAATACTCCAAGATAGCGCAATTTGCTGACGACACAGCAATATATACAGCGCACAGAAATAAGAAATGTATAACAAAAAGACTACAAGAAGATACAGATAAACTTGTAGAATACTTCAATAAATGGAGAATCAAAATAAACGCAAGCAAGTCAGTTGCAGTATACTTTGATCATAAAAACAGAAGGAAGGATACAAAGAAACCGGAAGAAATAAAAATAGCCAACCAAAAAGTGGAATGGAAAAACGAAGCAAAATACCTAGGGGTATTAATAGACAAAAACTTAAAATTCCATAGACAAATGGAAGAAAACGCAAAGAAAGCGAGACAGCTACAAGGATACCTATATCCCATACTAAACGAAAATAGTAAACTATCACTAGAAAATAAAATGAAAATAATAAAAACAATCATAGTACCAAGTATTACATACGCAGGTGAAATATGGCACACGACAACAAAATCCTACAGGAAAAGAACTTTACAAGAGACACTGAATAAGATAGTCAGGACGGCAATTGGATGCCCCTGGTACATATCAAACGAACAAATAAGACGAGAAGTCAATATTACGACGCTAGAAGAAATGATCGTCAAGAAGACAGAAAATTTCTTAGAAAAAATACAGGAACACGAAAACGATGAAATTAAAAGATACTTCAAACAAAGATAAGAAAAACTGACAAACGCATTTCCCTAACACAGTGGAAAAGAGAACACGACGACGAAGAAAACCAGAACAAAAGAAGGAGGATAACATAGTTATCTTCGCTCGATCTAAGACCTCAAAGAGAGGTGGTGACCCCGTCAAGATAGAGTAAACTTCAGAAAATAAGACAATAAAAGAAAAACAGTAGAAAAAAGGCAAAATAAGACGAAGAGGCGAAAGGAAAGATTTTTCCGGACCTCGTCAAAATCAAGAGACCACAGAGTTACCCAACCGGACATTAAATTCTAGGAACTGCCTGCAACGTCTTCAGGCAAAGGCCATAGTCTTGAATGGAAAGGATGAAAGAAGAAATTTAACGCGCCTATAGTCATAGACAGGTTATGGTTATATAAATATTGTTTGGCAATAGTCAAAGATGATTTATATACTGTGCTATAGTGAATGATTGTTTCTTTATTTCAATACTATATACATGAACATGATATTCTTCAGCAATTTTGTTTTATTTTATGTTGTAGCATGTATGTATTAGTAATTAATTTCGATTTTTGACGTGTTATCAGCGGATCTTTCAACTTCTATAAATTCAGTTTGTTACAGGCCCAGTGAAAGTTGATTTATAAAAAGTATCAAGAAGCAACAATATTTGAAGAAAGTTAACTGACGGAAAAAAATAGAATGTGTAAGCTGTTATCAGTAAGTAGAAAACGGAAAGGTTTCGAGGAACATTTGAAGAAGTAAATGAAAATGGAAAGGTGCAAATTGAAGAAGAAACTTTGCCGTAGAAGAAAGCAAAGGCATCAATTATATTATTCAGATTTTTAGTAGAGGAATATAAATCTGACTGAAAAGACAATGAAACAACAGTTACAAAAGTCAAAAGGGGAGTTTTATTTTAAGATATACCCCATTAGGTTCTTTAATTTGAGCCTGGCCTGGAATATTGTCCAGACTAGCTAGTAAAAGGTTAGGGTTGTATACATCTCTAAGGTGAGTAAATCAAACTCACCCACATAAATTGTTCGATGGATAATTCTTATGTTTTCAGTTCTGAAAACCTTGGCGAAGGTGTAAGATGGATTCATCAGGTGTGTTATCGCTGAAACCTTCAGGTGAACTTCATTATACCTTTCAGAAAGGTAAATCAGCTGATTTGATACTTAATAATATAGTTGGAGGATCACTTAGTCTCTGAACCACAAGACAACTGCTGCTGCAACCTTCCAGGTCATAGAGGGTGAATTTAATGAGTCTCACACTTTTTCATCATATGGATTTGAGAGAGCCAGAGGAGTACCGAATATTATGATGGTACAGACTAGCAATATGCTATATGCCAGAGTGATCAACACTTCACTGTAATGGGAAATAGTCAGGTTTGTGGGTGGAAGGGGCTGATCACAGGGAGCAGTACTATCCCCTTTGTTGAGGTTCCTATTGGGTGAATGAACGTTTGGCAATAATCGGCTCACTGAACATTTGAAGACGATGTATAGTGGAGGAAAAGGCAGTACTCCTTACGTTTTATACACATCCATACTGTGGCGACATGATATAATGTGAAAGTCATCCAATGAAGGAGTGTTTTCCTGCTGCGAAATAGTGCTATAGAAGTAGTAACTAGCATACACGATATTGTTATCAGTAGACTGCACTAAAATAAACTTAACGTAGTTGCCTTATCATCAGTCTACAAACTTGACTTTTTATGAAATTTCATACGCATATGAAATGGTGAAAAAAATCAGAGAAAGTTAGATTTTTATCTTTATACTAGAAATTCCCCAGAAAAAATTTATATGGCAAAATGTTTGCCGGGTCAGCTAGTTATCTATATATGATTAAGTGAATTTATATTTATTTATTTGTTGTTGCTTTATAAGACTGTCTTTTGCTATATCCATGTAATGATTAACTGATGTTTGTGAACTGTGTATAGGACTAGTTAAAATAAATTATATATATTCAACTGTAGATAACGACGTCGTATTCCACAGACTTCAGGGGGCTATTTCAGCTATTCAGGGGTAGTGAGGGTGAAAAACTTGGTATAAACCACAACAAAACTTATGAAGCCGTTCACTAGCTTAAGGGTTATATACATATCAGCTCCGATCTGATGAGCGGTGTGTTTATTCCGTATGTGGAGGCAGATATCTGGTGGTTACCTTTGATAGTAAGTTTACGTGAAATTTGCACCTGGAAAACATAATACACAAGGTTAGACATTGCTTATGGGTATGTCAAATGACCTATTGAAAGAAATGGAGGGCTTGCCCAAAAACAACTTTAGTGGTATAATGTGATGATGGTGAGAGAGTAGACATGAAAAGCTATCCCAACTAAAGATATTTAAATTGCAGAGAACAGCCTACAGGATTACTCGAGTATTTCACTCTACAACAATGTGTAGTAACAGTTCCATGCCTGCTGCCAAGGAGATCAGAAGGAGCAGTTGAAATGGCTACCTACAGATTCCATCACACCTGGAATGGGTCAGGCTTTACAGGCTGAACTAAGGACGAGAAGCTGAGTATAAAGTCCGATATAGCATTACCCAAAACCTACACGGAACTACCATACAAGATCATCATTCCTAATAGATAGGAATAGGCCACCTCCAAGGACCGTCTACTTGAGGTTTCCGTTGGTAGACAAATGACTGAGAAGTGCCCAATGTGTTGGAGCTGGTGTATATGATCGAGGTGCAACCAAGCAACAGTCTTTCAAGCAGTAATACTAGCCGTTGACCATTGAGCTAACCTTATGCTTTGGGGGTAGATTGACAAGTAGGTCAATAGAAATTATTAGGGATAGCGAAGATGAACTGAAGTTGTAGGCATCTGACAACTGCACGTCATTTATGGTGCAGGAATGTCGTTCAACCCTAGCCAGACAGAGAGCAAGATACGTTTCGTCTTTTGAGCATCCTGGCCATTCAGTTTCTGAGGGCAATGGGAAGGCAGACTAATTAGCGGCCAGTGGAACTGCCGTTAGAGTAAGTGTACCCGAACCTAGGCTCGGAATTTCCTTGGAGACCCCAAGGAAGGAAAACAACCAGTGGTAGGGTCTGAAGTTGAGACTATAAGTAGACCTACTTCCTAAGCCAAGACTTGGTTTAAAACTCTATGGGCTAGAGCTGAGAGTTCTAATAGCCATAATAAAGTTGGATTGTCGCCTCTGAAATCAGCTTAAGAAGCTAATCGGTCAACAACCTTTCATGCAGATTATGTAGGGGAGGTGCTAGAATCAATAGAACACGTTATGTGCGAAAGGCCATAGTATGTATGTGTACTACCATTAAGTAGTAGTCGCACTTGGAATTGAAGAGTACTGTATTATTGAAGTTTTATTTTAGGTTACAGGTTATTAGATGGCGTCATTGGTTTCTGGATGAACTTAGTTGAGCAATATATAAGTTATGTTGGATACTGTTATAATTGTTTTGTATTGTATTTGATGAGTTGGAAAGGGTTGAAAATTACTTTCATATGCAGTTTCAGGAGAAAAATTTATGGTAGGTCTGTGAAAATAGTTTGACAGTCTTAAATGTTCATGTTTCTGGTAACGTAAAGGTAAAAGTGGAAGTCGCATATGGTATTATAGTTTCATATATTGTTGTGGGTTCTGGCGGTTTGTTACTAGATGGCGCTAGGAATGTCTTCATTCATTACAGGATATTTCATTTCCTTATTAGAACCATCTAGGTGCCGTTAGTTGAACTCACCCGAATACTAACAAGGAAAGAGAATAATCAATGGCTGAATCTGAAGATGAGACATTATCAGTTTGCTAGCAGTAGTTCTTTCTCTGCATGAGACAACACTTGGGTTAAACTCTCAAAATTTCTGGGACTGGTATCTCAGAAATCAGCTTAATAAGCTAAGATCATTCGAGAACCTATTATGCTGCCTATGTGGTGGAGGGTCAATAGTACGAGCCATGTGCCAATAGCGAGCTATGGAACAGAATCAGGGTAGAGGGGTTTGGATATGTCAAAATGGTGCAGACTGGGTACATCAAGCTTTCAATTACAAAGCTTACAGATTTCACAAGATGGGTGGAACTATTATTAATTATGAAGGCAATTTTCAATTAGTTTCTGTTCTGTTCTCGATAAGTAGTTTTCGTGCTTGAAATTACTTTAACCTGTATTATCTTCTATTATTCAGGTTACCAGTTACTAGATGGCTCTACTGACTTCTGGAAGAGATTATATAATCCATAAAAAAATAATGTGAATATTGGAATAAATGTATTGTATTGGATGTGATGTTCAGGACTTGGTTAAAACTACGTTCATATATAGTTTCTGGTAAGATGAATGAAATATAGGTGAGAATAGTTGTGTAGATGTAGGTTTCATTTTTCTGCTAACGACAAGTAGATGGCGCGCTAGGTATTATAGTTACCTATGCTACTATTGGTCTAGTCTCGGGTAGTGCGTTACTAGAGGGGTTCAATGTTGGCTGTACTTTTTTTTAAGTTGCTGTAATATTCTTTTGTGTTATCTAGGTGCTGTAGGCAGAAACTAAAATATAAAGATCACCTTAAATGAGAATTTTTGTTATATTTCCCTTTTTCTTGTTTTCCTTTTTGCAATAACTATATTCATGAACTGCAAGGTTCACTATACGTTTTGTCTGTTAGGTGTGGTGATTATTTTTAGGTGTTTTGAGCCCCGTGAAAAAATTTAATCGCGGCATCAATTCATATTTAGCAATTATTAGAGGCACATATCAGTATACAGAATGTATCGAACCTAACCATATTGAAGTATAATTTGATATAAATGAAGTATTTGTAGAGCTAACCTGAGAGCATACGAAAAGAGTAAGTTTAGGTTTATTAAAAAAAAATGGAAATACATGATGGATTAGAGAAGCAGTGTAGGCAGAGGTGTAGGAGGTAAATTGATACGTGGATGGGGTTTTAAAGAAAAGGGAAGTTGTGAAGAAAGAAGAGGTGATACCATTAAAGAAAGTAGGTTAGATTAGGTGTAACTAGGCGCGTAGTAGATGGAAGGAGCGCCGTCAGCGAAATAGTTCTTGTAATAAAAAAAGAGGTTAGATATGGGTATGGGCCCTCGGGTGGGTTAGGTGAGGTGAGCGGTTTTGGCGTAGGTTAGATATGGGTATGGGCCCTCGGGTGGGTTAGGTGAGGTGAGCGGTTTTGGCGTAGGTTAGATATGGGTATGGGCCCTCGGGTGGGTTAGGTGAGGTGAGCGGTTTATGGCGTAGGTTAGATATGGGTATGGGCCCTCGGGTGGGTTAGGTGAGGTGAGCGGTTTTGGCGTAGGTTAGATATGGGTATGGGCCCTCGGGTGGGTTAGGTGAGGTGAGCGGTTTTGGCGTAGGTTAGATATGGGTATGGGCCCTCGGGTGGGTTAGGTGAGGTGAGCGGTTTTGGCGTAGGTTAGATATGGGTATGGGCCCTCGGGTGGGTTAGGTGAGGTGAGCGGTTTTGGCGTAGGTTAGATATGGGTATGGGCCCTCGGGTGGGTTAGGTGAGGTGAGCGGTTTTGGCGTAGGTTAGATATGGGTATGGGCCCTCGGGTGGGTTAGGTGAGGTGAGCGGTTTTGGCGTAGGTTAGATATGGGTATGGGCCCTCGGGTGGGTTAGGTGAGGTGAGCGGTTTTGGCGTAGGTTAGATATGGGTATGGGCCCTCGGGTGGGTTAGGTGAGGTGAGCGGTTTTGGCGTAGGTTAGATATGGGTATGGGCCCTCGGGTGGGTTAGGTGAGGTGAGCGGTTTTGGCGTAGGTTAGATATGGGTATGGGCCCTTAGGTTAGGTTAGGTTAGGTTAGGTTAGGTTAGGTTAGGTTAGGTTAGGT
>JABFTP020000085.1:0-226658 GCA_013387265.2 Cryptolaemus montrouzieri | reverse complement strand
TATATATATATATATATATATATATATATATATATATATATATATATATATATATATATATATATATATATATATATATATATATATATATAGGTCTTATCTTAAGATAAAAAAATCATAATTGTCAATAACTAATATTGAGATATTATGTGAAAAGACTCTACCCAAGATATTGCGTAGCTTATTCAGGTAAATCATAATTGTAAAAACATGTAAACTTTAGTATATTGAAGCCGTTTCAAGACTCGAAAATGATTGCGTTCCAATTCACCCTTTCACTCTGCCGCAGACAATTTAAATAATTTAATTGGAAGCACTCTTCTAGTAATACATTTTTGGATAGCTCATATCTTTCTATATTTCTAATTCGGAATAATATCAAGGAAATGTGTTGAAATATTATACAACCACATAACTCATTGCAAAGCCATACCAAAAAAGATATTTACATTTTCAAATATAATTGAGGAATCATCAAAAGAGGCGTAATTTTTAATGAAAATCTGAACTTCGGAAACTCTATCTCTCTTCTATAATTTCAATTTAAATCCTCAAGGTCTTTGTGATACGATTGCATAGGCATAAATTATGTTAAGAAAAATCTTTTAAATTAGTTCTCAAAATATTGGGCAATTCGTAACTGACAATATGTTTTTATTTCCACATTTATATTGTAGTGCAATGAACATGTTTATTTAAAAGATCTAATGAATATCTACTTTTAGTCTTCTCCAATAGGGTCTTACCTAATAGTATGTCACAACTTAAGGGGGTGGGTCTTCGTGCAATTTCAAGAAAAAGTTTCATGAAAACATAGATCCACAAAAGCTTTGTTACGGAGCTACAGGGTGTTGAAATTTCCGGAAAAAATTGGTTTTTTCTTCAAAACTCCTGCAGTTTTCGAAATATTCAGCCCAAGTCTGGAATGCAAGTTTTTTCTAACAGCCCCCTTCAATACACGTCCTAAATTTAAACTAGAATCTACTAGGTATTTTATTTTCCCGTGCCATGTCTTCATTTGCCCTTTCAAACATTTTTGCAGTACGCCACTGATCACCATACTATCAATTTTCGTTACATTCGTTCAATTTAAAAACTTTTCTGACACTTGTAATATTTTCGTATCTCCAAACGTTCTCGAGTAAAAAACTATTAAACGATTGTATGCATTCGCTGAATTGAAAGCACTACTAAATGAAAAAATGATTAGTAGGCTTTGATTATTTTCATTTATTCATGCATTTTGACAGTTGCTAAGGTTGAATCAGTGTATTCTCGAATTGCTCATTGAATTAACCATTAGTTTTAAGACGTTTGTTATTGAAGAATGGCCAATTTTTAGGCTGATATCCATTACGTGTACGGTCTGGCTGACGGAAACATAACAGAAGCTAGGGGATTCTATCAGGTGCACTTTCCAAATCGAGTAACATCAGACAGGCCAGATTCTCGAATATCCACAGAATGATGAGGAAACTGCAACTTTTACTGCAAATAATCATTTAAAAGATGGATTTCAAACTTTGTGAACTCCAGATATTGAGGAAGCTGTTTCGAATTGTATTGATTCAACTCCTAATGTGAGTACAAGAAAAATTGGAAATTAGTTGAATATTTCACATGTTCTAGTTTGGAGTATTCTCCACGACTTTTTATTGTACCTACCCGTTTCATATTCAACGCGTCCAAACTCTACTTCCTCGAGATTTTTCTTCAAGACTGAATTTCTGCCGATGGTTCTCCGAGAAAATTAGAGAAATGCTCATTTTGATAGTGAAATAATGTTCACAGACGAAGCTAACTTTTCGAGAACTGCTATCACAAATTTTCAGAAAAATCATTATTGGTCTTAGGAAAACGCCCATTAGATTGAAGTATCTCATCATCAAGAAAAATTCTTCTTAAATTAATTTGACCCATTTTCTGCATAACAGACTAAACGGTCCGCTTATCGGCTATTTCTTAAGGAGAAGTTACCTTTATTGCTCGATGATGCTAAACTTTTGGTGAGAAACATAATGTGGTTTTATGCATGACGGGGCACCAGCAGATTTCAATGGAGAAGCTAGGAAATTCTATTCTTGAATACTACATTCAACAACCGATGGATAGGTTGGGGTGAGCCAGCACCATGGCCACCTAGGTCCCCAGACTTAATTATCTTAGACTTTTTCTTATGGGGATATCTCAAAACTGTAGTTTATACCACTCCAGTTAACACTATAGAAGAATTGAGAAATCTAATAATAACCTCTTGTGACACGATAAGAACTACCCCAGGATTATTTTATAATATAATATGCGAAGGAGGGCAGAGTCCTTTATTCTTGCAGGTAGAGGACACTTCCAGCAATTAATTTAGTTTTTATTTGTACTTTTTTCAGTTTTATATTGAATAAATATAAATTGATTCTCAGAATAGGAGCTATTAAAATAAAATAAAATTTTGGGCATACCTATCAATTATTTCCTTTATTTTTTTTTCTAAAGCGAATAACATACAATTGAAATAATTCCAATTCCATAATTTTTCACTCAAAACGATTGGAGATACGAAAAACTACAAGTGTCAGAAGAGTTTACAAATTGAACGAAGGTGACAAAAATTGATTGTTCGCTGATCAAAGGCGTACAGCAAAAAAGTTTGAAAGGGCCAAATGAGACATGGTCTCGGAAAAGAAAACACCTTTTGAATTTCAGTTGAAATCTAGGGTGTGTAATAAGGTAAGTTCTAAGAAATAACTTGAGTTTCAAATTTTGGCTGATTTTCTCAAAATCTGCAGGGGTATTGAAGAAAAAACCAACACCATGTAACTCCGTAAGGACGTTTTTGTGGACCTATGTTTATATGAACATTGCACGTAGATTTACCCCCTCAAGCTGTGACATACTATTATGTAACACCCTGTATATAAACTGAACAATAATTTTTAAATTCAACAAATTACTGCAATTATCGTTTTTTGTGGAATTTAAAGATTTGAAATTAATAGGATACCCAAAATTCGGATTAGTCCTCACTAACTATTAACTATTAACTATTTATACTTTTTATTTTGAATGAAAGAAACACTTCAAAATTTAAAATGTTTGAGAATTGTAATATAGAGTTGTCCACGTTATACCGCTTGGAATATTATGAACAAACTACGGGACTATTAGATTATTTTTCTTTCGGAAAATATAAGGAGATATTATAGGTTGCTTTTGTAATGAATTTCATATTGAACAGTTTGTCTCAAATGCCTTAAAATTATAAAATCTGTGATTTTTCAAATTGAACACCCTATATATCATTTTATATTTGAATTGTTCGTTCAATTATATATTTATCCTGAAAAAGCACAATTTTTAGCCTTATAAGATCCAGCTTGGTCAATATCTCAATGGAAATGATTTTAATAACTGAATTCAATTTTGTTTGTAGGTGCTTGATAGAGTAACGGAAAATGGCAGTTTTTTCTGATATCTCTTTCCGTTCTGGACCAATTCAAAATTACCAAAATCTTGTGAAAATCGTCCATCGCGGATATGTCGATCATCATCAAAGCTACATAAAAATACGTTTGACATTCTACAGGCACTTCTTTAAGAAGAATACAGTGCTGTGTGAAACTTTTATTTTATCTCAGCGGTTCTCGAGTTTCAATGCGAAAGAGTTTTATAAATACATAGGAAATTTTACCTTCATTGGATGTAGCAATTTATTTCTTTTCAGAAATGTAACTTGTAGACAATTATTGCATTCAATATGGTATTAGACGAATAGTTCAAACATGGTTCTCCTCCTACCCAAGTTCCCAAACTCAGAAAGTGTCAGTTACCAGGGAAGACAAGGAAGTATATTCAAAAGCTCTGTCGACAAAACTAGAAGTTCCTCTGGGAAGAATATTAGGTCCGATCTTATTTTTACTGTTCGTTAATTTCCTAAATAGCATCACTACAGATAAACCAAAAATATCAATGCTAAACTATGCAGATGATACAAACATTCTACTTAGCAAGAAAAACCTTTCCAGAGGCAGTAAAACACACAAATGAAGTACTAGAGGAAGCAGATAGTTGGTTTCATTGAAATAAGCTACTCATGAACTCTGAGAAAACCTGTGCATCTTAGTTTGAGTCAGCATATGCAAATATAGAAACACCAAGTCACCTGAAACAACGATCTGGCAACATTGAATTTGAGAAATTTTTGAAGTTCTTAGGGGTACACATTGACGAAACACTCAACTAGAAGAAACACATTCATGAAACTTGCAACACATTGCGCTCCATCTGCTACTCTCTGCGTGTATTGAGTATTTATCTAGATATGAACGCAAGAAAAATAATATGTCACGAAGTCTTTGAATCCAAAATGAGATATGGCATCAAGTTCTATGGAGCAGCAACATTACAGAAGAGAGCCTTGCAAATTATTCTTAGGATGAAGCATACAGATACACGTAGAAAAGAATTCCGTGAAGAAAGAATTTTTAAAAACTGTCAGAATTCATATACAAGAATGTTTGATATTCACTCATAAGAAAAAAGACAAATTCAATGAAAAAAAACAGTTACAAAATACGATACAAGAAGTTCAAACCGGAAATACCCAACCCACAAGCGATCAGTAACAGAGAAGGGCCCTGAATATAAAAGTATGAGGTACTATTATAAAATACCACCTAAAATTCGCGTTCTGGAAGACACTGTTTCATTTCAAAGTGTGCAATTATTTATTTTTTGACGACATATATTACAAATATTTCAGCACTTTTATACGAAATAAAGAATTAAAAATAAATTCAATACATTTTTTCAGAGAGAAAAATTAAATTTCCACAGTTTCATTAGGTGCATGCCCATCGATTCATATTTTCTCATCTCTGGAAACCAAAGGTTATTGAAATCCTTTTAAGGTAAATGTTATTTTATGGTTTTATTCTATTTAGACCATAGTAATTAACTGTGGCCTTGGAGTTCGACAATCACTTTACTCTTCATAAATTGGATTACAGACGAACATTAATTTTTTTGAAATTCAAAACTTGCCGAGGAATCTACGTATTATATGAATCAATGCAAGTTTCTTTGCCAAAATTCTATTCGAAGGATTAGAAAGTTACGCGACTAAAAAATTCATTATTATGAAATACAAGACAATAAAATTTTCTCGAGCGAAAACCAAAAACCCATATGAAAATCGTTAACAGAAACAAAAATTCCTAACGATACAAATGGGAGAAACTATTTCATCACAAATATTCTAAAGAATTGCCATAGTTTTCAATGCATGAAATACATCGCCGAGAAACACTACGGTAGGTATTGTAAATATGAATATTGTTAACAGAAGCAATCATTCCCTGAAATTCTGTTTCAACTCTTCTAAATTATTACTATTTCTCTTGTAGAGTGAATCTTCAACATGAATACAAAGAAAAAAATTTAGTGGCATCAAGTCAAGGGAACGAGGCGGCCATCTCACAGGACCTTTAGCCCATATCCAATCATGTCCAAAATGCAAATTCATTAGATCAGTGATGGCCCTTGTTTGGTGGGAAGGGGTACAATCCTGTTGAAAAAAAATATTTGATTTTTGTGCTAACGGAAGTTGATCAAGAAATCCTTCAATGATAATGTTGATGATTATTCCTTCATAACGTGCTCCATTTAAATTTTCATCAAAAATTTCAAACGGTAAAACGCGACTATCTCTCAATGCATAACACTTTTTGAAATGATATCTTCCTCCATGATGCACATCAATAAGGCGTAGAGTATCTACATTATCTACATCGGACCTCAAATGTTCATTGAAGCAATTAAATTTCCCATCGCTAGTGATGTGGACTTCATCTGTTCCTATGACTTCTCTAGAAAAGCCTGGCCGTTCTTTGATATATTCTAGATACTAATTTCAGGAATTTAGTCGGCGTAGAAATAACCATGATCATATATAGGATCTTCGAAATCTGTAGTTCTCAGTCATAAAACAATCTGAATCGTTGATGGGCATGCACCTTATGAATGGAAATGTGGTCTGTAGTCCAGAATGGAAAGAATTATCAGCAAAATTTTGGCACCACTAAACTAGTCCCAGAAAATAAGATCGAGAAAGGGGGTTAATTTTTCTTTATCAGCAATATTACACATAGCTGCCGTAAAATTACATAGAAATTTGCCCTCCCTGTTCTTCATATCTTAATATCAGACATAATGCAATATACAACTCTATATGTGTAAACATATTTAAGACTTTTATTATTCGGGGAGCAATATTCAACATTCCGTTGAAAGTTGAATATCCTTCACTGAAGCTAGTACTTCAATCTTGTACTAAGATAAAGACCCATCAAGCACCGGATCGTCGCCGAATATCTGCCACGATAGACAGTCTGTAGCGTTGCAATCCTTGAATCGCTTTTCGCTGGAATTATAGATGGTTTGTTATGGATTTTAAGCATTCCCTCATAGAGTTTTATTGATAGATATTAATGATGATGTAGTTTCAACTAAAATAACACTTTCTTGGCATGTCTTTAAAATCATATTATCTTTCTAAAGATTTACAGTTACATTTACATGTACTCTTAATAATAATACTCTTAAGTGAAAACTCTGAACGCTATTATACAATTACATTTTTAACATCAATAAATTACAATGACATTATCATTTTAGTCAGAATTTATTTTGATTATCTCTACAGAACTTGAGCAAACTAAGAAAATATTTCAAATTGCACATTAATTCACTGACGATATTTCATTTTGAACAACAAACATCATTCTATTCTTGTACATCATTCCATTATGAAAGATGTTGTTGATTCCAATATTAGTCACTGGTGAAATATTATATAAAATTATAAAAGATATTTTGAATTTCTAGCACAAATAGTAAAATGTAAGGAACAATATTATATAAAAATTCAAAACAAACATCAATACAGCATGGATCGGTATTCTGCATTTTTATACAATATTAATTTAATTTTAATCCTTTCTTGGAGTATTGATTTTTCATTTTCATTCTCGAACGTTTTCTTCTTTTAAGTAAGATGGTTTTGTGACTTGATGATGATCTTGAATGCTTTTTGTTTAGTTGATTTTCAAATGATTTTCACTCGGGACCAGATTTTTTTAGATCTTTCTGAACTCATTTTAGTTTTAAATGTTGGTTTCTTTATAACGTCGATCGAATTCATATCATTCGACATCCGAATGTTGCCAAATGAAATTAAGTTATCCATGTTCTCATTATGGAGTGAAATATTTATGGTTTCACAAATTTTTTCTTTTTTCAGGTTGTCTTTCTTATTTTTCTTCAATTTCTCTTCGAGAGTGTTGAGGGCTTCTATAAAAATTGTCGTAACTGTTGCATCCATGTCACTCCCACTGCTTGAGAGAATTGTTTGATCAACTGCATATCTATTATTGTCTTGATTTAACTTGCTGAAGTAGTTTCGATGCTTGAACTTTTTGACTCGGCAATTGACTTATTCAAAGGAATCCCGTTGATTTGGTTTAGAGAAAATAGGAAAGAATTCACTACTTGGAACGATATTTCTTTTGCGTTGAAGAAACAATTACAACAACAATTACAACAATTACAAAACGAGAATATCGGTATTAATGTCGCTTGTATGACTAACGTATTTGTTTTTTATTTTTTATGTCTGTGTTTACAGACAAAGGTAGCTTTCCGAGAACTGCTATCACAAATTCTCACAATAATTTTTATTGGGCTGAGAAAAACCTCCATTTGATTGAAGAATCTTTAATCAAGAACAATTCTCACTAAATATCTGAGTCGAAATAATTGGAAATTATTCGATTGGGCCATCTCTTTTTCCTTACAGACTAAACGGTCCCGCTTATCGTTAATTTCTTGGGAAGGAGTCACCTATATTGACCGAGGATGTGCCACTTCTGGTAAGAAATATAATTTGGTTCATGCATGACGGGTCACCAGCACATTTCAGTGGAGCAGCTAGGGAATTCTTGAATAATACATTCAATAACCGATCCATAGTTCAGAATGGGCCAAAACTATGGCCTCCTAGGACCCCAGGCTTAAATAGTTTAGACTTTTCCCTATGGGGATATCTCAAAAGTTTAGTTTATACCACTCCAGTGAACACTGTAGAAGAATAGAGAAATCGAATTATAACCTCTTTTGACACGATGAGAAATACCCCAGGATTATTTCAAAGAGTGCGTGATAATATCCGAAGGACAGAGACCTGTACTATAGCTGGTGAAGGATACTTTCAGCAATTTATTTAGTTTTTAATTGTTCATTTGTTTAGTTTGATATTAAAAAAGTATAAGTTGAGTCTCAGAAGAGGAGCTATCAAAATGAAAGCAAATTTTGAGCTTATCTATCGAAAATTTCTATTCTTTTTTTATTCAGCGAATAACATACAATTCAAAAATTTTAAATTCAATAAATTTTTACTTGAAAACGGTTGTCGGTACGAAAAATTAGAATCAACTAAAATTCCTAAATTAAACGCAGATGAAGAGAATTGTTTGTACGCTGATCAGCGGCGTACTGCAAAAAAGTTTGAAAGGCAAAAAGAGACATGGCCTCGGAAAAGAAAGCACCTTGTGAATTTCAGTATAATCTAGGACGTGTACTGATGAAAGCTGTGAAAAAATGGCTTGGATTCCAAATTTGGGCGAAATTTTTCGAAAATATCGGAGTTTAGAAAAAAAAACATTTTTTCCGGAAATTTCAACACCCTGTAGCTCTGTAACGATGCATTTGCGGACCTATGTTCATCGAAACTATTTCTATTAAAATTGCACGTAGATTATCCACCTCTAAATTTGACATACTATCATGTAACACCCTGTTTATGTACAGTTCAATATGAATCAAGTATTACGTTGACAACCGATAAATGAAATCAGAAAGTTGGGTGCTATTTCCGGTAAAACAGAACATGTCATAATAATAATAATATTTTGGTTTGCGAGAATATCTTCAAAAACTTCCATAGTAAAGAGAGTAGCAAGCATTTTATCATAGAAGATTTTAATTCAGGAAGCATTATCTTACATTTTATAGGTTCCCAAATGTCCCTCACTGAAGGAGCTAATACTGCGATCTAACTTTCTCAAGCACCGTCAACAAGAGTACTCATTCGCAACATCGAAGCAAACTGCACCCAACCTGCATCAATTCTCAGAAGGGGATAGAGCATATATACATATCATATACATACACGATAGGCGCCGTTCAACAAAGAGAAACAGAGGATTACCAGATTAGTCTGACCATTCACATTACCACTACACGCTACACACTGTGTCTACCCTAGCAGTGGTCAATACAGCTTAACTCAAACATTTGATGGCTCATAGTGAAGATAGTTATTCGATGATCATAATCATCGAAAAAACTCATCAACCGACCATAGCCGTATTGATATCAGCCACGACAGTCACTGTGTAGCGTTACGAGTGGCAACCTTAGAATCGAGAATATTGACCTATTAACCGCGTTTCACTGGAAAGGTAGCAGGATCGTTATGGATTTCCAATCTGGTTTCTACAAAAATGAAACTCAGTTTTGGCATGCCATAAAAATTATATTGTCTGTCTAAAGATTCACTGTCACATTTACATTTACTCTTAATCCTTATAATACTAAAGTATTAAGCCTTATTTCGAGGAAAGTGGAGGGGATGGCTGGAGTTTTAACCGGGCGGGAAGAATGGGTAGGCGCGAAAAAGCGGGGTCCGTAGGCCCCCGCGAAAAATTTTTTCCCGGTAGAGAACTGTCTGAGGAAGATCCGAGTGGAATTCGGAGTCCCTAGCTCGAACGACGGAGGCGTGACGATTTTTCGAAAAATTTCGCCGAAACGTCGACCCGGGCGAACGGAACGTCGAATGACGAGATCTTTTCGGAATCGATAACTCGGATCTTTCGGAGGGCGATCAGAGAGGTCGATCGGGCGAAAATTCCGGGAAAAAGTTCCGAAAACGCGAAAATAAAATACGTCTCCGAAATCTCCAGGATGGAGGGGATAATTTCTATGGACTTTTGCAGCTATACAAAATATTTCTATCGCCTTCGATCGCTACGAAACTCGGACGACGAAAAAGCCTCGAGTTTCGCATTTCGCGCCGCCATAGTTAGATTCTCATAAAACCACGGGAAAACGGAAAAATCTTCCATCGAAAGGAGGGCTATCGGCCGATTTTCGCAAATTTTCGCTCTACTTTCTATATTCCGAAAATCTCCGACGGCCAGAAATTCGCGAAATAAACAAACCTCGAGCTGTCAAAATATAGGTTTTTGTTTTAACCATCCTACTTAAACGGGGTCACCGGGAGAAAGGATCCGACCTTCGAACGATTCCTACATATCTCGAGATCGGGTCCCCGGCGAGAAAACGTCATTTCATGACTTAATTTTCGAATTTGGGACGGTTTTTGAGACTTACATTTTCGAAGAAAGAACAGAAACACGGGGGCGGAGCCAATCACCCTCCCTTTCTCTCCTTAAACCGCCGTTTCACAATCTGACTAGGCAAAGAAGAATAAGTTTTAAAGAAGACCGTACCCGGGAACATAGGAGAAAAGAGTATACGGGATATCAGCGAAGACTTATATCCTCTCACTAAACGATCGAATATCCGTCCCGTACGACGGATATCGTCGTGTACGGCGGGCTTTGAATCGTTGAACATCGGTTTCATCGTAGCAAGGCCCATAACAAGAAGGGAAGAAGAAGAATTGTTGTTATTGTTTACGTTAAATTAACAAAACCTCAAATAATCATTCCAAGTTAAGTGAACGTAATTTAACGAACATTTAATGCATCATAATGTATATTTTTTTCAGCATAATGAAGAATCCACATATTTCATATTTACATTTGGTGTTCTAACCTATGTATTCCAATGAAAGAAAATAATAATAAATAAGGTATTTCAAACTGAATTTTGTATTCATCTCTATTGAGTTTTAGTTTCAGTTTATAATTATCCTAATGAAAATGTAAATGGAATTCAATGTATTTGAAGTAAAGTTATTCAAGTTGAAATGTATGAAAGTGAGATTTCACTTTGTGTGCATATATGTATTTTCTTTTTATTGAAATATTTATTGTTAGATTTCAATCCACCTGAAAACAAGAAAGAATTAATTGGATCCACTGTAAAGAGGTTGGTAAATTAAATAAAAGCAAGCAAAGACAATATTAAGCAATAACAAGAAAGTTTCAAGTAAATATAAATATAATACATCCCTGTTGTCTGATAATAATCTTCGTAGATATTTTTGTGTAAGGAAACCAGTCTGATTAATAATAGTTACAATAGAGTCAGATTTCTAACTCTGAAGGAAAGAGATCAGGTAAATTACCTGCAATTCTTAACCTCAAAATTTATTTATTGAACAATTCTTCATATAGTTGGCATGAAAACTTGAGCTTTTCAGGATATTTCATTATTTACATAACACAAAAGTTACTGGTTTTGAGCTACTTCTGTTCATAACACACTCTGCTGTACTTTAAGAAATTTATACAAAGCTGTTCACTGAATAACAGGTAGTCTATACATTCAGAATGTAAAGTTTCTTAATCAGGAGAAGCATATTATGAAGCTTCATTACAACAGGAACTTTCAGTTCGAGAAAATCACATATATTGTGGAAAATACAATTACTTCTTGAAAAATGCTGTGGATAGTTGATGATTTTCGTTAAATATACTCACGTTATATGATGGTTTAGTCCAGTTTGCTCATAAATTTTCATTTTATATTATATAATGAATTGAAGATAAGTAAAATTATATAATATGAAATTCAAATATGGGGAGATATTCAATATATACATACAGATATTATAATACATAACTCGTCGTGTCATCCATATCAACATAAAATGTCAGCATTCAATAGTTTTATTCATAGATTGATTAACATCCCGCTATCACCAGAAAATTTCAACAAAGAACTAAATTTGATTAAACAAATAGCCAAAAATAATGGTTACAATCCCAAACTAATAAATAATATTTCAAATAAAAACAAAGTAGAATCGAATTGAATGAAGTTTACCCTGTCGATAAATTGAAACAAAAATTCAACACCTTAACTTACGTTGGTACTACAAGTGAGAAACTGAAATCATTCTTAAGTAGCAATAATTTCAACATAGCTTTCCAAACTAATAATAATTTAGGCAAATATATAAAAAATAATAAAACCAAACCAGGTAAAAACAATAAATCAGGTGTTTATAGATTGAATTACAATGACTGTGATAATTTCTACATTGGTAGAACACATAGAAATTTTAATATTAGAATATCGGAACATAAACGCAGTTTTTCAAATAAAAAATCAGATTCAAATTACGCGAATCATCTCTTAGAAAATAATCATTCTTTCGACCCACAGTTTGAAATTTTGCATACAGATAATAAATATTGGAAGGCAGATCTTTGGGAAACTTTAAAAATAAATAAATACAAACACTCAGGTAGACTCATCAATGAACAAGTCGATTTAAGCCCTTCACCTCTATTGAATCTTTTCGGGGAGCAATCTATTCCTTAATTTTATTGGATATACCTGTCATAAATAACCACTTAAGAGGAAGCAACCAATAAGCTTTTAATTACTCAAGAACATTTATAGTTATATTCTCATTAACATTTTTCTGCATAATCATTCGTCTGAAGAAGCTACGGTGTAGTGAAACGCGTTACGAATCGCAATTATTAAGTGAAATTCCTTAAAACACAGTACTTGTTTTTTTTTATTATTGATAATGGAATTTTACCAAGTAAAAGCCTCCCAAATTCAAATGTTAAAGAAAGCTGATACCAGCTTTTTGGCTTTGTGGTATTTCAAAATACTACTAAGATGTGCAGTTCACACTCAGAATATATGGTTTTATTCAATGTGCTTGAAAAACAGGTTGACTCCCAATTACATACGGTTGAAGACACATAACAACAGTGGACCAGCAAGAAGAGCAATTGAGAAAGGCCAACGCATATGGCTCAAAGAGGATATGAAGATCCAGTACAACAACAGGAGGGACGTTGCAAACATATATTTGAAGGTAATCCATATGGAATTATTGTTTAGATTGCACCCTGTTGAGTTTGATATTTTAGACTCTGAATCCAGATACGATGTCAAAATTTTAATTCATAAAAGTTTCAGCAACAACAGAAAAAGTTGAATTCACTTAAATTCAAAATTTCTCCACCCAAACCTTCAACTGATAAATTTTCAGACCATAAATTTTTGAAAGATTCACTAATTTAACTGATACCGATTTTACACAACCACAAATAGATCTATTAGAAAAAGGATTCAAACATAATTCACATCCAAAACATAATAAAACTAATTTTGAACAGTTAGGCATAGACTCCGAAATTATTCTCAAAAACTCCAAAGATAATATTTTAGCCAAACATCAAACAGCAAAAATCATCAAAGAAGACTTTTGAAATTATCACCTAATTGCAATTCCGATTATAAGTTAATAAAAACAATTCGTGAAAATTGTATCAAGAACGATTTAGTATTCACTAAAGCAGATAAAGGTAACACCGTCATTGCGATTAGTAAAACCGATTATATTTCTAAAACTGAAGAATTCTTAACAGCCGGAAACTATATAACATTAACTAAGTATCCTACCGCATAATTTCAGAAAGTTGTTAAAAACATAATTTCGACAGCAAAATCATTAATTACAGACCAAGAAAAATATAAATTCATTAACTCCAATCCACAATCCCCCGAATTATTTTCGTTGATAAAACTTCATAAACCTAATTACCCTATTAGACCTGTTGTTTCTTATGTAACGGCACCTTCGTTCAAACTTTCAAAATTCCTCAACGACTTGCTAATAAAACATTGCAATTTTAAATCTGAATTTTCGGTAAAAATTCATACGAACTTATTGCCAATATCAAAGATACCACTATACCACCTAATTCCAAACTTATTTCTTTCGATATTAAGAATCTATTTCCCAACATTCCTCCAAAAGATACGTATTACTTAGTTGAAGAATTATTAGAAAGGAATCATGTCAATACTATCATTAAATCAGATATTCTTTCATTATTAAAAATTTGTTTAGATCAAAATTATTTCCATTTCAATTACAAATATTATACTGTTGAAGACGGCTTGATTATGGGCAATCCGTTAAGTCCTTTGTTAGCTGAAATTTTCATGAATAACTTAGAGAAATCAATTCATAATCATCCACTCAGTAAATATTGTTTATACTGGTATCGCTATGTAGACGATATCATTATTTGCTTCACAGGAACAGATAGACAGTTAAAATTTTCGAAAATCATATAAAGTCATTACATCCAAAAATTGCATTCACAACCGAAATAGAAAGCAATAATTCGATAAATTTCTTAGACGTAACAATTTCGAATGAAAATGGAAAACATGTTTTCGCAATTTACCATAAGCCGTCACATACAGATATTATAATACATAACTCGTCGTGTCATCCATATCAACATAAAATGTCAGCATTCAATAGTTTTATTCATAGATTGATTAACATCCCGCTATCACCAGAAAATTTCAACAAAGAACTAAATTTGATTAAACAAATAGCCAAAAATAATGGTTACAATCCCAAACTAATAAATAATATTTTGAATAAAAACAAAGTAGAATCGCATTGAATGAAGTTTACCCTGTCGATAAATTGAAACAAAAATTCAACACCTTAACCTACGTTGGTATTACAAGTGAGAAACTGAAATCATTCTTAAGTAGCAATAATTTCAACATAGCTTTCCAAACTAATAATAATTTAGGCAAATATATAAAAATAATAAAACCAAACCAGGTAAAAACAATAAATCAGGTGTTTATAGATTGAATTGCAATGACTGTGATAATTTCTATATTGGTAGAACACATGGAAATTTTAATATTAGAATATCGGAACATAAACGCAATTTGCCAAATAAAAATCAAATTCAAATTACGCGAATCATCTCTAAGAAAATAATCATTCTTTCGACCCACAGTTTGAAATTTTGCATACAGATAATAAATATTGGAAGGTAGATCTTTGGGAAACTTTAAAAATATATAATTACAAACACTCAGGTAGACTCATCAATGAACAAGTCGATTTAAGCCCTTCACCTCTATTGAATCTTTTCGGGGAGCAATCTATTCCTTAATTTTATTGGATATACCTGTCATAAATAACCACTTAAGAAGAAGCAACCAATAAGCTTTTAATTACTCAAGAAGATTTATAGTTATATTCTCATTTACATTTTTCTGCATAATCATTCGTCTGAAGAAGCTTAGGTGTAGTGAAACGCGTTACGAATCGCAATTATTAAGTAAAATTCCTTAAAACACAGTACTTGTTTTTTTATTAGAGATATTCAAGTTTTGTATGTACAAAGTCTAGATACTTCAATGTTTCAAATATTTATATTATAGATATATAAAATATATATATATATATATATATATATATATATATATATATATATATATATATATATATATATATATATATATATAAATATTTGAAACATTGAAGTATCTAGATTTGTACATACAAAACTTGAATATCTCTATAATAAAAAATAAGTATATATATATATATATATATATATATATATATATATATATATATATATATATATATATATATATATATATATATATATATATATATATATATATATATATATATATATATATATATTGAGACATCGAGTTTGGGAAATTTTGGCACAATGACAAATAGGACACAAGCTTCTAAGTGCACTAGAAAGCTTATATGCTTTATGCAGGAACGTGATAAGAGTAAGAGAGATAGAATCTGAAGAGTTTGTCACCGAACAAGGCTTGAGATAGGGTAGCGTATTGAGTCCCCTTCTGTTTATAGTGATCATGGATGAAATTATCAAAGAGGCGAGAACTAAAGTCAGAAGTCGAGTTTGGGAAATTTTGGCGTAAAGACAAATGGGACACAATCTTCTAAGTGCACTAAAAAGCTTATAAGCTGTATGCAGGAACGTGGTAAGAGTTAGAGGGATAGAACCTGAAGAGTTTGCCACCGAACAAGGCTTGAGATAGGGTAGCATATTGAGCCCCTTTCTGTTTATAGTGGTCATGGATGAAATTATCAAAGAGGCGAGAACTGAAGCCAGAAAACTCCATTTGGGTTTCAAAAATCTTTATCCAGTTGAAATCACTGTGTGCGCCTGCTGATGATTTGGCGATTTTTGCCAGAAATGAAAATGACCTCCAGTACAATATGGAAGTTTGGATTAACTGGCTTACGAGAAGATCCCTAAAAATGAACGAAAGAAAAACGAAAATTATAGTTATATTGAATAACAGAGATAATCCGAAGGTGACACTCAACAACAAAATCATAGAGAGAGTAGAAAGTTTCAAATATTTGGGGTGTATAGTGGAGGAAAAGGGTAAACAGGATTTGGAAATTGGAGAAAGGATTCAAAATGTTGCGAAAGTTTATGGAACATTCAGCAAAATTTTTCTTAGAAACAGAAGGATCGGAACAAAATCAAAACTGAAAGTTTATAAGTCAATATACGCGCCGATTCTTACTTTTGGCTCTGAATCTTGGACATTGAGTAGAAGGGAGAAAAGCAAAATAGTTTCGATGGAGACGAAGTATCTGAGAGGTGTGGTTGGAATGACAAAGAGAGGTAGACTAAGAAATCAAGATATATGACCAGAGCTAGAAATATACAGTATTGTGAATATAATTGGCCGAAACCAGGTAAGGTGGTTTGGACATATATGCAGAATGGATAGTTTATAGATGACAAGCGAAGAGAATGGCACAAAATAGGGAACAGTGGCGAAAAAAAAAGGTTTTTAGTACATTAGGCGTTTAGTTTACTAGGTTTTTTGTATATTAGGTGCTTTTGTACATAAGCCGTTTTTGTAGATCAGGCGTTTTTGTATTTTAGACGTTTTGTATATTAGACGTTTTTGTATATTAGACGTTTTTGTATTTTAGGCGTTTAGTCTATTGGGCATTTTTGTATATGAGGCGATCTTGATGGGCTCACTAGTCCATATAATACTAAAGCAGTAAGCCTCATTTCGAGGAAAGTGGAGGGGACGGTTGGAGTTTGAACCGGGCGGGACGAAAGGGTCGGCGCGGAAAAGCGGGGTCCGTAGGCCCTCGCGAATAATTGTTTTCCATTAGAGAAACGTCTGAGGAAGATCCGAGCGAAATTCGAAGTCCCTAGCTCGAACGACTGAGGCTCGACGATTTTTCGAAAAATTTCGCCGAAACGTCGCCCCGGGCGAACGGAACGGCGGAACGACAAGATTTCTTCGGTATCGATAACTCGGATCTTTCGAAGGGCGATCGAAGAGGTCGATCGGGCGAAAATTCTGGGGAAAAGTTCCGAAAAAGCAAAAATAAAATACGTTTCCGAAATCTCCGGGATGGAGAGGATAATTTCTATGGAATTTTGCAGCTATACAAAATATTCCTATCGCCTTCGATCGCTACGAAACCTGTACGACGAAAAAGCCTCGAGTTTCGCATTTCGCGCCGCAATAGTTAGATTCTCATAAAACCACAGGAAAACGGAAAAATCTTCCATTGAACGGAGGGTTATCGGCCGACTTTCACAAATTTTCGCTCTACTTTCCATATTCCGAAAATCTCCGACGGCCAGAAATTCGTGAAATAAACAAACCTCGAGCTGTTAAAATACGGGTTTTTGTTTTAACCATCCTACTTAAACAGGGTCACCGGGAGAAAGGATTCGACCTTCGAACGATTCCTACATATCTCGAGATCGGGTCGCCGACTAAAATCTTCATTTCACGACTTAATTTTCGAATTTCGGACGGTTTTTGAGACCTACATTTTCGAAGAATAGAACGGAAACACGGGGGAGGAGCCAGTCCCCTTATATCGCTATTCAATGTCGGAAGTGAGCGTTACCAACGTGTGAAATTTAATGCTCTCTCTCTTCTGAATGAAAATAGTGAGATGAAAATAGTTAGTAACTTTGATTTTCACCCACATAATTTCGGTACCAACAACATCTAGAATATAGTGCTCTCTCTCTTCTGAGTGACAATCGAATCTAACCTTATTTCAATTAGTCTTATATTCGGTCTGTCAAAACAAGTGATTCCGAATTTTATTTGTATGAAAAGTTTGACGAAACTTGAAATAAACTTTTAGAGGTAAGTGTTCGTAGTTTGATGTTAATTTTATCCATGGTAATGTATAATTTGTTTAAGGAAAGAAACGATAGACTTTCAAAATTCATAAATTAAACATTCTGTGGTTATTCTAACCTAAACAATATGATTCAAACGAAATGTTATAATACAAAGGAATTAAGGAGACTTACAATTATGTTTTAAAGGTGAGTGAATGTATTTTGAGGTTTATTTATATAATTTAATGTATATTTTTTAGGCGTGCTTAAGAAATTTACTCAGAATTCACATATTTCATTTATTTTTCATGCTTATTTTACCTTCTATGCATTGAAAAATGTCCTGGAGTTACTAGGATTTTTAACTAATCAATTGGAAGATCTTACAAAATGATGGGAGATATCCTTCGAGTTGCTATTAATAGGCATTGAGCTCTTTTATATAATAATATTTTTCTGGAAGGAATTCAATAAAGTTTTCGTTAGGTCATTTAGAGTATGTATCATATGAATTTTGAAAGCTATCCACTTAAGGCTATATGTGTATTAAAATATTTCAAGTTGGATGTCAATATGACCGTGCCATTTGAAATTGAATTTTCGTTTCAGTTTATTCAAGTGGAAGTAAGTTTCTATTCTACAATTATTCCAATGTAGAAGTTAATGAGATTCAATGTGTTTGACAATGTTCAATTTTGAAACAAAGAAAATAAGATCTCAGTTGCACAAAAGGTAATAATTGTGAGTTCCTTCCATTCATAACTCATAGTTACTGTTTTTCAGGAAATTTTATCAAGGTTGTTGAATGAATGACAGGAATTCCTCATTGATTTAAAGTTGAAAGTTTCTCTGTTATAGGTGTCGGATAGTGGGAAACATGATGTTCAAAATTGTAGAAGTAGCATATGAAGTTTCATTTTGTACAACTACAACTTTCAATCCAAGATCTATGAAAGTCACAGGAAACATGCTGCTACTTATGCGACTCATATTTTGGAAAAAATTCAACTACTACTTGGAGAATGCTAAGCTATTTGACAATTATTGTAATGGGTAGTTGTACTATAGGTATTTCATATAATTGTGTAAAATGAGTATGCTTATAACGTAATATGGAAATATGAAGTTGTTTTAATGCAATTTTTCCTTTCATTTTCATTTCATAGTATACTATAAAAATTCACAAGAAAATGAATTGAAAAGAAGTAATATTGTAGAATAGAAATTTCAATTATTAGAGAGCAAGTTTATAAGAAGCTGACTGCTCGAAACCAACTGCCAATTCGACATTTAAGGATATAGGAAATTGATAGTTACAAGAAACAGTGAAACTGATATATAGTTAATATGATTGTATTGTATATGAGGATCTATAATGTAATTCACAAATTTGTGGATCACATTTCTGCTTTCCATAAGATCACTTCAATTCAGATGTTGGTTCTTTCTGTTAAGCAAGTTGTGTAAATTTTGAAATTGAAATTTGAATTTATACAAAATAGTTATATATAGAGCTATCACATAAGGTGAAATTTCTATGTGTTCAGTCGTGAACACTCAAATTTTAATTTGGGAAGAACTTTCATTTTCTATTTCATTAATATACTTGAGAATTCATTCTTCCATCTTGCTGTTTCAAGCTTATATTTGTTGTTTATTATAATTCATGAATCTTATTGGATTCTTATCTGATCTTATACGAATCAGAACTATTGAGTAAAAATTAAAAATTTGAAACTATAGATCTGCTTATATTGATCTTTCTGAAGTATATATTTAATACTTTTGGAACTGGAAATTTGGAATATTGTGAATTAATATTAGAGTTGTTGATGATTGAATTTTCATGCCTAAAGGGTGATTGAACAATTCGTTTTTTTGAATCAATGTTGAAATGTTTTTAATTTCATCTTATTCTAGCTCAATTGGCGAAAGTTGAGATTTTTAAATTTAATGTATCCCTTTGAATTGGGATAGTAGTGATAGTGTTGAAATTTGTGTGGTTGATGATATCCATAAAACAATACTGGAAGCTGCGTTACCCTAAGGATGACTGAGGTAATATATGAGAGATTTCCATGTGACATAGAGAACTATTGAGTAAATATATGAATAATGAAGTGAAAATAATAAGGCGTTCAGTATAGATAGAGTTGGATTTAAAAGGGCGTTCAGTATATTACGCGTTTAGTATATTGACTATTCAGATATAAAAGGCTATCTTAATGGGCTCACTAGTCCATATAATACTAAAGCAGTAAAGCTTATTTTGAGGAAAGTGGAGTGGACGGTTGGAGTTTGAACCAGGCGGGAAGAAAGGGTCGGCGCGAAAAAGCGGGGTCCTTAGGCCCCCGCGAATAATTTTTTTCCGGTAGAGAAACGTCCGAGGAAGATCCGAGCGGAATTCGGAGTCCCTAGCTTGAACGACGAAGGCGTGACTATTTTTCGAAAAATTTCTCCGAAACGTCGCCATGGGCGAACGGAACGTCGCAACGGCGAGATTTCTTCTGAATCGATAACTAGGATCTTTCGGAATGCGATCAGAGAGGTCGATCGGGCGAAAATTCCGGGAAAAAAATCCGAAAAAGCGAAAATAAAATACGTCTCCGAAATCTCCGGGATGGAGGGGATAATAATAATTAATAATAAAATGGACTTTTGCAGCTATACACAATATTTCTATCGCCTTCGATCGCTTCGAAACCTGGACGACGAAAAAGCCTCGAGTTTCGCATTTTGCGCCGCCATAGTTAGATTCTCATAGAACCACGGGAAAACGGAATAATCTTCCATATTCCGAAAATCTCCGACGGCCAGAAATTCGCGAAATAAACAAACCTCGAGCTGTCAAAATACGGGTTATTGTTTTAACCATCCTACTTAAACGGGGTCACCGGGAGAAAGGATTCGACCTTCGAACGATTCCTACATATCTCGAGATCGGGTCCCCGAAGAGAAATCGTCATGTCACGCCTTAATTTTCGAATTTGGGACGGTTTTTGAGACCTAAATTTTCGAAGAATAGAACGGAAACACGGGGGTGGAGCCGGTCACCGCTTCTTCTGCCCTTTATATAGCTATTCAATGTCGGAAGTGAGCGTTACCAACGTGTAAAATGTAATGCTCTCTCTCTCTTCTGAACGAAAATAGTGAGATGGAAATAGTTAGTAACTTTGATTTTCACCAACATAATTTCGGTATTAACAACATCAAGAATATAGTTCTCTCTCTCTTCTGAGTAACATTCGAATCTAACCTCATTTCAATTAGTCTTATATTTGGTCTGTCAAAACAAGTGATTCTGAATTTTATTTGTATGAAAAGTTTGACGAAACTTGAAATAAATTTTCAGAGGTAAGTGATCGTAGTTTGATGTTTATTTTATCCATGTTAATGTATAATTTGTTTAGGGAAAGAAACGATAGACTTTCAAAATTCATAAATTCAACATTCTGTGGTTATTCTAACCTAAACAATATGATTCAAACGAAATGTTATAAAGGAATTAAGGAGACTTACAATAATGCTTGAAAGGTAAGTGAATGTAATTTGAGGTTTATTCATGTAATTTAATGTATATTTTTTAGGCATCCTCAAGAAATGTACTCGGAATTCACATATTTCATTTTTATTTCATGGTTATTTTAACCTCTATGCATTGAAAAATGTCCTGGAATTACTAAGATTTTTTAAAGAATCAATTGGAGGATCTTACAAAATGATGGGAGTTATCCTTCGAGTTGCTATTAATAGTTATTGAGCTCTTTTATATAATAATTTTTTTTCTGGAAGGAATTCAATAAAGTTTTCGTTAGGTCATTTAGAGTATGTATCATATAAATATTGAAAGCTATCCACTTAAGGCTATATGTGTATCAAAATATTTCAAGCTGGATGTCAATATGACCGTGCCATTTCAAATTGAATTTTCGTTTCAGTTTATTCAAGTGGAAGTAAGTTTCTATTCTACAATTATTCCAATGTAAAAGTTAATGAGATTCAATGTGTTTGGCAATGTTCAAGTTTGAACCAAAGAGAATAAGATCACAAATTTGCACAAAAGGTAATTATTGTGAGTTCCTTCCATTCATAACTCATAGTTACTATTTCTCAGGAAATTTTATCAAGGTTGTTGAATGAATGGCAGGATACCTCATTGATTTGAAGTTGAAAGTTTCTCTGTTATAGGTGTCTGATAGTGGGAAACATGATGTTCAAAAATGTAGAAGTAGCATATGAAGTTTCATTTTTTACAACTACAACTTTCAATCCCAGATTTATGAAAGTCACAGGAAACATGCTGCTACTTATGCGACTCATATTTTGGAAAAAAACTCAACTACTACTTGGAGAATGCTATGGAATTTGACAATTTTTGTAATAGATAGTTGTACTATAGGTAATTTATATAATTGTATAAAATGAGTATGTTCATCACATATGGAAAATTATTCAAGTTGAAATGTATGAAAATTACTCTTCGAAATTGAGGTTTTTACTTTGTGTGCATATAAGTAGTTTCTGTTCAATGAAATATTTACTTTTAGATTACAATCCACTTGATAACAAGAAATAATGAATTGGCTCCACTGTAAACAGGTTGGAAAATTAAATGAAGAATAAGCAAAGTCAATATTAAGCAATAACAAGAAAGTTTCGAGTAAATATAAATGTAATACATCCCTGTTCTCTGATAATAATCTTCGTAGATATTTTTGTGTTAGTAAACCAGTCTGATTAATAATAGTTACAATAGAGTCAGATTTCTAACTCTGAAGGAAAGAGATCAAGTAAATTACCTGCAATTCTTAACTTCAAAATTTATTCATTGAACAATTTCTTCATATAGTTGGCATGAAAACTTGAGCTTTTCAGGATATTCCAATATTTACATAACACATAAGGTACATGTTTTGAGCTACTTCCGTTCATAACACATTCTTCTGCACTTTAAGAAATTTATTCAAAGCTGTTCACTGAATAACAGGTAGTCTATACATTCAGAATGTAAAGTTTCTTAATCAGGAGAAGCATATTATGAAGCTTCATTACAACAGGAACTTTCAGTTCGAGAAAATCACATATTTTGTGGAAAATGCAATTACTTGTTGAAAAATGCTGTGTATAGTTGATGATTTTCGTTAAATATACTCACGTTATATGATGGTTTAGTCCAGTTTACTCATAAATTTTCATTTTATATTATATAATGAATTGAAGATAAGTAAAATTATATGATATAAAATTCAAATATATATATATATATATATATATATATATATATATATATATATATATATATATATATATATATATATATATATATATATATCTGACTGCAATCTGCAATATCCAGAAGGGCTTGAGAAAGTTTCACAGCTCATAATGATTGACATTTGAAAAACAATACTGTAAAAAAAGGCTGCAGAAACTTAGATAATTCTGAAGGACTTACATTATTGCCAAACTCTTCGAAAGACTTCTTCGAAGAAAAGTGAGAAAATAATATGTAAAATAACTTGAGAAATACACACTTCATATGAGGAAGAAGTGTATTCAGGATCTTATTTTCACAACCGACTGAATATATGACTGAAAATATTTATGATCTTCCCTCATTTGGAGAAGGCTTTTGACTGAACACTGAGTAGAGTAGTATGAGAGGCTCAGGAAAAAAGGAGTTATTTATGAACAGAGAAAGAGTATCGAAAGCTTCATAATGTACAACAGTATGTGAGAAAGTTTCACTTCATCCCAAATTTTTCTGCCATCAATATACCTGTTTGTCTTTGAATTAGAGAAATAATTGAAAACAACATGGAAAACACTTCAAGAAAGGAAGAAGTGTTCAGGATTACATTTTCACCATTGACTAATAATTAGAGAAGAACAGACTTAAGGGCATAATATAATTATTATAGGTTTTCTCTGATCTGGGGAAGGCTTTCAACAGAGAACTGAGAAGAACACTATGGGAGAGTTGGGAGAGTCTAAGGAAAATAGCAGTGAATTATAAACTGTGAACATTTTCAAGGTAGATTTCAGTCCTGTTCTCATTTATGATGGCAACACTTTGGAAAATGTGCCAGCTCATAACAATTACAAGTTTGACATTATAATTCCAATAAATAGAAGAAACAACAGTAAAAGAGCAAATTTTAGGAGATATACTTATTGCAAAAGAATTCTTGAAACCAAACTGAGAGAATTAATTGAAAAAGAACTTAAGAAACACACTTTTCAGGGATACAAGAAGTTTTTGAGTGTGTACTGTGTGTACTGAGTGTAGACTGAAAGACAAAAAAATATGAATGGCTTTCCTTGATCTGGAGGAAGCTTTTGGTAGAATGTTGAACATAGTAGTAGGGGAGAGTCTAAGAAAAAGAGGAGTGACTTATGAACTGAAGAAGTATATCAAAAGCCTATATACAGCAGAGAAAAATCATATAACGACTGGAAATTCGATAATGGACTCATTTTTAGTAAGAACTCAGGCAGGGTGGAGTGTTGAGTAAATTATTATTTCTTATTGTTATAGATGTTATCCACAAAGTAATGGAGAAACATCACACATGATACAAAAGCCAGGAATCAACTGGAATTTGTAAATTATGTGATGGTATGTTCTAAGAACAAAACGAGACTGCACGATAATTTGCAAGTATGGACAATAGAGTTGGAAAAAAATGGAAAAAACCGGTATATACTGCAATAGTTGAAACAAAACTGGATCAAGAGAGAATATAATTGGATAGGAAATGCTTCTCAGCTGCATTTTTCAATTGCAAACTAATTTATGAGAAACAGGAATGAGTATTAGATCTGTTATCGCATTCGGTAGTGAAAGCAGGCTTCTGAGTTTGGCACAGAAGAGCAAACTACAGGTTATAAAAATGAAGTACCTGCAAAGAGTAAAGTGAGTGGCACAAAAAAGAGACCGACTGAAAAGGAAGATATGAGAAATGAACTGGAAGTAGAATCTTTCTTGTAATGTATCGAGTTTGGGAAATTTTGGCACAAAGACAAATAGGACACAAGCTTCTAAGTGCACTAGAAAGCTTATAAACTGTATGCAGGAACGTGGTAAGAGAAAGAGGGATAGAATCTGAAGAGTTTGTCACCGAACAAGGCTTGAGATAGGGTAGCGTATTGAGTCCCTTCTGTTTATAGTGATCATGGATGAAATTATAAAAGAGGCGAGAACTAAAGTCAGTAGTCGAGTTTGGAAAATTTTGGCACAAAGACAAATAGGACACAATCTTCTAAGTGCACTTAAAAGCTTATATGCCGTATGCAAGAACGTGGTAAGTGTTAGAGGGATAGAATCTGAAGAGTTTGTCACCGAACAAGGCTTGAGATAGGGTAGCATATTGAGTCCCTTTCTGTTTATAGTGATCATAGATGAAATTATCAAAGAGGCGAGAACTAAAGTCAGAAAACTCCACTTGGGTTTCAAGAATCTTTATCCAAATGAAATCACTGTGTGCGCCTCTGCAGATGGTTTGGCCATTTTTGCCAGAAATGAAAATGACCTCCAGTACAATATGGATGTTTGGATTAACTGCCTTACGAGAAGATCCCTAAAACTGAACGAGAGAAAACGAAAATTATAGTTATATCGAATAACAGAAATAATCCGAAAGTGACACTCAACAACAAAATCATAGAGAGAGTAGAAAGTTTCAAATATTTGGGGTGTATAGTGGAGGAAAAGGGTAAACAGGATATAGAGATGACAGAAGCGAAGAGGATGGCACACAATAGGAACAGTGGCGAAACAAAAAATATATATATATATATATATATATATATATATATATATATATATATATATATATATATATATATATATATATATATATATATATATATATATATATATATATATATATATATATATATATATAATATATATATATATATATATATATATATATATTTCCGTATAGATGAAGTTGGATATGAAAAGGCGTTCAGTATTTTGGTTTTTAGTACATTAGGCGTTTGTTTACTAGGTGTTTTTGTATATTAGGCGCTTTTGTATATTAGGCGTTTTTGTATATTAGGCGTTTTTGTATATTAGGCGTTTTTGTATATTAGGCGTTTCTGTATATTAGACGTTTTTGTATATTAGGAGTTTTTGTCTATTAGGCGTTTTTGTATATGAGGCGATCTTAATGGGCTCACTAGTGCATATATACTAAACGCGTAAGGCACTTTTTCGTCAAAATGGAGGGGATGGAATTTGGTTGAACCGGGACGGGGATTTTTCGAATAGCTCTCGAGCGGGAGGCGGAGGCCGGGCCTAGTAATTTTTTGACGAAACTAGGTAGTCGGTCGAAGGTGCGTGCGAAATCGGGAGGCCGCGGTACCCCTAACGGCGGAGATACGAATTTTCGAAAATTTTCATGATATCGCCAGATCTCGAAAACGGAATGAGTCGAGTGCCGGATTCCTTCGGTATCGGTAAATTTCGTCTTTCGGAAGACGATTCGTACGACGATAATCTCGAAATTCCCAGAAAAACCTTTCAAAAACGCCAAAAAGAAAAAGGTCCACGATTTTCTCGAAACGGTGGGGAGGAAATTACCCAAACGAGCAGGCTATACAAATTTTTCCTTCGCCTAATCGGTCCCGCACTTTTTACCGAACGAAGCGTTCATCTTTCCCATCATGCTTCCTGATATTTTTATCGCGTATTTTCCACGGCAAAACGGGAAAATCTTCGATCGAACGAAGGTCTATCGGCCGACTTTCGCAAAATTTCACTCTACTTTCCTCATTCCGAATATCTATGACGGCCAGAAATTAAATAAATTAACGATCGTCGAGCTGTCAAAATACGGGTTTTTCTTTCATCTATCCTACTTAAACGGGGTCACCGGAAGAAAGGATTCGACCGTGGATCGATTCCTACATATCTCGAGATTGGGTCCCCGAAGAGAAATCGCCATTACAAGACTTAATTTTCGAATTTGAGACTGTTTTTGAGACCTAGATTTTCGGAAACACGGGCGCGGAGCCATTCACCGCTCCTACCGTCCCTTAGTTCGCTATTCAAGCTCGCTCGACAGTCAACCTAATTTACGGGCCAAAGTCGATGTTCGTCGCCGGCACAGCTGTTTATTTTTTCGGACTTTGTTTCACCGGTAGTCGGCCTTACCAACGTGTAAAATTTAATGCTCTCTCTCTTTCGAATGAAAATAGTGAGATGGAAACAGTTAGTTACTTCAGCGTTACCAACATAATTTTGGTACTAACAACATCTAGAAGATAATGCTCTCTCTTCTGAATGAAATATCCTGAGTCACAGACATCATTTCATTCTGTCTCATAGTCGATATGTCAGATTTGAGAATTCCGAATTTTATGTCAATGAAAAGTTTAACGAAACTTGAAAGAAACTTTTGAAGGTAAGTTTAAGTAATTTGAGGTTTATTTTGTCCATTTTATATATATTTTGTTTAAGGAAAAAAACAAACTTTCGAATTTTATAAATTTAAGATTCTGAGGTTATTCTAACCTAAATAATGTGATTCGAACCGAATGTTGAAGATATAAAAATTAGTATAATCTCGAATGTATTATTCGAGAATATCGAATAATTGTCTATATAATTCGAACTCAATTCTTATGAAGAATAAGAAAGTATTTTGCTGGATAATGAAGCGAAATGGCGTAATGTGAATTTGTTCAAGTTATAGATTGAGAAATTGAACCAGGCTTTAAATAATGTTTGAAAGGTAAGTGAACGTGTTCTGTCGTCAGTTTGTTATTTTGTAATATATATTTTTTCAGCATACTGAAGAAAAACCGATATATTCAGTATTTACATCGAACCTTACCTTCAATTGAAGAAAATCACATATTTTCTGAAAAATTCAGAATCTCCAAAAGTGCCGTTTATATTTCATGATTTTTGTTGAAGATACTCACTTATATGATGTTGTTGTAGTCCAGTTTGCCCTTTTATTTTCATTTCTCATTATAAATTCACAAAATCACGAATTGAATATAAGTAAGATATAATATCAAATTATGTATATACAGAGTCTAGATACTTTCAATGCTTCATGTATATTTATATATGGTGTTTTACCAGGATATATAATAACAAGACCTATCATGAGAAAATGCATGGAACATAAGGGAAAAACAGATCTGACTGCAATATTCATAAGGGCTTGAGCGAATTCTAAGGGACTTATATTAATGCTGAACACTTCGAAAGACTTCTTCGAAGAAAAGTGAGAGAATTTAAGTAAAACAATTTAAGGAACACACTTCGGGTGAGTATCGAAAAATATATGTCAAATTCTTGATTTGTTTTCTAACGGGATGTTTGAAAGTTTGAATTTCTCCCAAATTTTTCTGTCATTACTATAAACTAGTATGGATTGGGGATGTACAAGAGAAGTCAGTTAGATATGAGTGCCAGACAAATATTTGAAACAATATCTATAAATTTGTTTCAATTCAAATTGAAATGTCGATAAATTAAAATTGGGCTTAAAAGTGCTCAGAATGATTTTTATATTGTTTTTGTAGTGATAGGTAATCAATTTATATGTACAGCAAGTAAGCTTGTTGGCAGTGAAGTAATATTTAGGTTTCAACATTCAATTTTTATAAACATGTAGGAAATTTTCTTTATCCATGACTGATTTGTTTTTCTTCAATTCTTATTTCAATTCAATTCATAGCTTGAATAATGGAATAGAAAAGGGCAATTGAAAATAATATGTCAAATTTTTGATTTGTTTTCTCATAGTATGTGAGTAAGTTTGATTTTTTCCTATATTTTTTCACTACTCTAAACCATCTAACCTAACCTGTTTTGTCTTGAAAAATTGTAGTCATTCTAGTATTCAGGAGTACTAACACGAGAACATGGTGATATGCATTATAAGACAATAGGATACCAAACTCATTTGTGAAGAAGAGAGAAATAAGTAACAGGACAAAAATATCCTTACTTATATATATATATATATATATATATATATATATATATATATATATATATATATATATATATATATATATATATATATATATATATATATATATATACATGATATATCTGTTCATGCAATCAAACTGATTTCATGAAAAATATAAATCCACCACCCGGTAATTAATACCATTGCCAGGCAATGATTATAATCAAAACATATCAATAATTATATATTAGGATAACGTTAAATGTTATGAGAATATATCCTACCAGAATATATTTTCCACAGTTAATGTTGTGCCTTTGTTTCTGTATAAGAAATATGCTAATGTTGAGAGATAATTATTGTATCCATCAATTACAGATTCAAGAATTATCTCTTCGACACTGGTATAAGAAAGAAAAAACATGTTAAATTTTTCTCAGAATAATACTTCTCCTTTCAAAATGATATTTTAATTTTTTTCAGATTTTTGGCTGCTCTTTAATAGTTCAATAACTGAGAGACCTATGGTACGAGACCAGAAAATGAAATTTGGGATTTCCAGAACAAAGAGCTAATATTCAGCAATTTCGGAGTTACTTTTTTCTGCAAATACCTGGACATCATATATCAGTTTTAATATCAACTCCCAACGAATATTTTCTCAATTTGAATTTGTGTCAAGTATTTTGATGTAGTATGTGAATTCTGTCACAAAAAATTTTTCTGTATATTTCAATATCGATTTGAAATAAATTTTTAACTTTTCATCAGTTTTTCTTGCTTCTGTAAAGAATGTAGTTGATTGTTTCTTTGAAAAAATTCTTGAATTTATTATCTATATTCACCTTTCATATCATGTACACTAAATAATTAAGGAAATTCTAACAAAGTCTATGTATTCAGAACTCTCAAAATAAGATATCTATTATCACATAGTTCTTGAATTCTTGATATAATTAATTAATATATTCTGTATTAGCCATCGATTTATAAGTTGAGAGTATTCATGACAAGTCACTCAAAAAATCGACATTAATAGATTTGAACTTGAATTGAGACAAACACTGTGTGTATAGACTTACTACATCCGAACAAAATGGCAAACATACATCAATATAAACACAAAACAGTCAGAACAGGAGTAAAAACCAACAACAATCAGAATATGATATAAATATAGACAATCAGACCGAGGTAGCAATACAAAATGGTAAGGATAAAATATTAAAAAAAACAGATCGAAACATAAAACTTTCCGTTATCGGCATATCATTCACTTGAAGTATCTAGAATTCATTACTATGAACTCATTAACTTTTTGGGTTTCATTTTGAAATTTGCTCCACTATAAAAATTTCTTCAAACATTTTAGATTCAAAATAACTGCTCCAGGAAGAAAGGTCTAAAGACATTCCACATCGTCTCTTTTTGTAGTTCATATTGAACACTTACAATTCTTTCCCTCGGTTCTGGCAACTTCAACTTTCAAAATTGAACAGGGCTTGGTTGTCTCTACGTCCAAGAAATTACTTATAGCAATATATCAATGGTACCTGTCTTCTAAGTATGTTTATTTCACTTATCTCTGATGTCTTTCTCGATTGTATATGTCTTTATGCATCACTTCATCTTACATTGCTATCATCTTAAATCTTTCAATAATCTTTGCAAATACAAAGCAAAACAACTTCAACTTTATATAGGTTATGTCATAAACAGTCGTCAATTTGATCTTCTTCCTTTACTTGGCTCTTGGTAACTTTTACCTACTCTATCGAGGAATACGGAATGGGCTCAACTTTCGAGCATTCTACCCAGACTGTTGTCGGAATTTGTCAATTTGAACTTCAATAATGCTTACATTGAAACGGTAACTCTGTCTTTAACACAACCTTAGTAGCTAAGACCATTTCGGCAGGCTTCCAAATCATTTCCAGATCACGCCAAATTCTTGAAATGGTTTGATTTCATCAACCAGTTAATATGACGTTCTGCCACAACTTATCTGGTCGTTTTCGAAGTTTCGAACGTGATTTTCGACATTCGCACGTTTCAGTATAGTTTGAAGTTTTTCAATAAAAATCAAAGGTAAATTGTTTTATTACGCAAGGTTAGTTGGAGTAAAGTTACGTGGACGACGGAAATACGTGAAATTGTTATTCCCAACTCCCCTGATTCAATCCATTGCTTTATATTTATACTATTCGATCAATGATCAGTTATAAAGAGACTTCTATCCTCGATACAAGTTGAGGTACATCCTATCCGGAAATTACCGATCGAGTTACATCCATTACAGATATAGTACAGCATAATTAACTTATTGTCGATGCATTCATAGCCCACGAACTGTAAAGATGATGATGTGTTGCATCGGTCTATTCTATTTTAAAGTTAAGTTAATCTGAGTATTTCTTATTAAAGACATTTTACACGATAAAGTTCACAAATAAGTTCGTGTAAAAGTTTTTGAAATTTTTTGAAATTGTGCCAAGAAACTCACAACATTTTAGACGGGTATAATTCCAAAGCCCTTTGAAGAAAGCCTTCGCTTAGTATATAAAATTAAAATCCATAAAGGCACCCATCACACACACACACACACACATCCTATTCTGAGTGTTTTTGGGCAGAATTAATAAATTATTTTGTGATATTAAACATATTGAAATTGATCGTTCTACGTTGCTCTATTGCTGTGGTGGCGACATGTTCGGTTTTCCTGAAAAAACAGGCGACCATTTGCTTCGTCTGCAACCTTTGTTGGGTTTGGCTCCTCTTGAAATACCAATATTATCGATTGTTTAGTTTCAGGCTCGTACGCATATATCCAAGATTTGTCGCCTGTAACGATTTTGTGACACGAGCCATCTTTTGAGCAAATGTTGAGTTGTGTGGAATCCAACGCGAAAAAATCTTTTTGACAGCCAAATGTTCATGCAATATTGAATGTACGCAGTAATAACTGTCTCAAGAACAATTCATTTAAATGAATTTGAGATCACTGAAAATTGTTGAATGTGGTAAAAATAGGCAATTTCATTACTAATCTTGGAAACTAGGGTTGCATTAATATTCCTGATGGGTTCAATTGATAGGTTCATAGTAAATATAAACCAAATATATAAAAAAGGTTCCACACGCAGAACCTTAGGTGTAAGCAGGGTGTAAAACGCCCATTGTAACAAAAAAAAACAATATATACTCTGAGTAAAAAGAACTCAGAAAATTGAATGAATATTGACAATGTGTATATCACAAAATAAACATGAATTATAGATAACAAAGGGTGTTGCGGTAGCTCTTAAGTTAAGAGAAAATTTGTGGACTGTACTTTTGAATTAAAAAAGATTGATGTAAAAAAACAGACAAAACAAAAAATACTCGCACTAGAAAACTCACCGTTGTTCTGAGGATGGACTTCTTGAGAGTACTCTCAGCTGATCTTGTGAATCCAATCTTCTTGAATTTGTGGTGCGAAATTTCACTGAATTTCTATAGTTTATAGCACTAATAGTCTTTGCGGTTTACACAAGGCGTAAACATAAAACAAATTGTGGATCTCAAGTAGAGAAAATTTGGGAGAATATTCGAAAACTCAAATAGCGAAATAAGCGTAATCTTCGAGAGCTGAAGATCAAAATCGGAGTGTCACTTTTCGAAAATTGCACAGAAAATGTCTACTGCGTACTGCAACACGCAATCCGACGAGTAGTCTAGTGCTTGAAATATTTTTGAAATAATAATAATTAAATTGCAGCGGCTTGCCGCAACAAAGGGAATGTAAAGGACCCAAAAAATTCAATTATTTGGTCACATATCAATTTCTTTCCCCATGAGTGTAAAAAGTGCATGCAGGAAAATAAATAATATCACAGACTAGAAAACATGTTTGTAAATTATAAAAGGATATAAAAGCCCAGACAAAACAACATGTATAGTACCTCCGACTGTATAAGATCAATGGTAAATAAATAAGCACATAATAGGGTGTAAATAACCCGCTCTTCAAAATCACAATAAACACCTATAATTGAACCCATCAAAGATTGCTGTCCAACTTGTTTCTGAACCTTTTGGATTCGTTTTCAGTCCCAGAAGTAACAGTTTCCTTCTTGTTATTCTTAATGAATTTAAAAATTAGAAGACTCGATAGAGGGCATAAACTTCCGAAGACCAGATAACTTGTAATCCTTGTGGTGGCATTGCACGGTCTATGAGAGTGGTTCGGAATCCACTATAAGCTGTAGGTCCACCTGTGTAAATGGGCATAGTTCCCGAGCACATCGTTAAAAGAAAAAACAAACAAACAAGTTTGATCGACAGAGTTTGACACTTGACGTGGTTAAATTAGTGCCATCTATATCTAATATGGGAGGACTAGATAGATTTTTCTTCTTCTTCTTCTTTCAAATTTAAATGACCTGGCTACTTAGGCCATGTTAGTCAGTTTCACGTTGTTGTCCTTTTGGACACTTTCCTTTTTAATTATGGTAGGGCCCCCAATGAAGGAGATCTTAGGAACGTCCTAATACCCCAACCAGTTCTTCTTCGAATTCTTTTTTGGTATTTTCCGTTTTCTTTCTTGGCTCAATTTGTAGATTTTTCTTTCTTCTTTGTTATTGTTTCGTTTATTTTGTTGTAATGGATTTTCCTGTCTTTATTTAATAGATTTCTACTTTTCGGCCTTTTTTACTCTTGTCCTCTTTAGCGTTTCGTTGACCACAAAGGAAAAAAATATAGGGAGATTGTTAGTATACCTCAGCGGATTATTATTTATGTTTAAATTTTCAAACTTGGAGCATTAATGAATTGAATAATATAATTGATCAGTTTTTCATTGTGATTCTTTAAACATTCGGTGAAATTTATCGTAACTTTCTTTTTCTAATAAATGATATAATTTGTCACAGTTGTACCTATTTTGTTCGCACCCAAAAAATATGATTTAAATCCCCTAATTCCCCACATGAACAATTTGATGTTTCTTTAATCTTTATTTTTAAAAAAAGATGTTGAGGCCTGCAACAATGTCCTGACAGTAACCTATTCATTGTTGTTATGTTTTCTTGTGAGATAATTGAAATTTTTGTACCAGGGTTTTTCGTTAATTTTCGTACTTTGTTGTAAATTGGCGTAGTATTTTCCTTTAGTCAAAGTTATCCGATCCCATTCTTCTTTCCATTCCTTCCATAGGTCTTTTTTTATTTTTGGCCATATTTCTCTCGGGTTAAATTTGTATGTCCCATTAATTCCTTGATCTTGTCCTTGTTTCGCTAGTTGGTCTGCTTTTTCGTTATATTCTATGTTCGTATGACTAGGTATCCACATAACTTTCATCTGTATATTTTCCATTTTAGTTCCAAAAAGTTTTCCTTATTTTTAAAGTATAATGATTATTATCTGCTCTAATTCCCCAATTTGTAATTCTCTCAATCCTGATTTTGAGTCTGTAATGATTATAGCTTTCGATATATCCTTTTTTTCCTTCACATATTTTATGGCTCTCAATATTGCAATAATTTCTGCTGTGCAAGTGGATATGTATGATGGTAGTTTTTCCGACAAGGTTCAGCCTATTTCCAGTGCACAGATTCCTATGCCTACAGGTCCTTCTGATCCTTTCTTTGATGCATCTGTGTATACTTGATTCAAACCTTCATATTTATCTTTGTAGTATTGTCGAAATGTTGTTGAGTTATTCATCGTTTTTCCTAGGCCTGTATTTTAATAACTGATTTTTTGGAAATGCGTTTCCAATTCTACCTGATAACATTTAATGATTCGTGACATATCTATTTTGTCTTGTACGTAATTTTTCAATTTTCCCATGGCTGCTAAATATGGAGGTATGATTTTGTTGTTCCAAAAGCCGTGAAATCTTGCTAACTCTTCTACTTTCTCTATCCATTTTTGGTTATTGGTAGAAAATAACTTTGTTATCATTTTTGACGCTAACCATTTCCTTCTTTTACTAAGAGGCATTTCTCCACTTTCTGCCAATATTGTTACGATTGGGGTTGATTTCATATATCCTAGCACTGTCCTGATCCTTGGTATTGAACCCGATCCATTTTTGCCATTAGATTTTTGTACATCGCCCAACATAAATTGATGCGTAATCTAATTGAGTTCTAACCAATGATTGAAATATGTTCATCAACATCGTGGGATGGCCACCCACCATATTCTCGTTAGACGTTTCATTATATTAATACCTCTTTGAGCTCCACCACATATTTGGTACACAAATAACTCCCAAGATAATTTTTGATGTAGTAAACAGCCCAGATATTCAATATTCTTAGCCCACACTATTCTTTCACCCATTATTTCTATTCGCGGTAGTTGAAATCGTTTATTTCCTCTAAAGAAATTAACGCCCCTGGTTTAAGTTCCCGAAATATTTAATCCTCTTGTTGACATCCATTTTGTTATTTTATACAATGTTCTTTCTAGTCTTCTTGTTATGTCATTTATATCCTACCTATCTGCAATTATACACACATCATCTGCATATTGGACTATATCCACCTCTTCTTCTGCACATTGGGCCAGTGACACCATATATATATTGAACAATAATGGGCTCAGTTGTGATCCTTGTGGTAACCTCTTGTTTGCTTTTTTGGTCCTATCAATTCACCATCATACGGATCCAACACAAATACATCCCTTCTTATCAATATGTTTTTGATTATATTAATTAATTAATTATCATACGCAGCTTGTATGTCCAGCAAAATTATGGTCGTTATTTTATTGAAAGACATTCCTCTGTAAATTTTTGTTATCACGTATCCCAAACAGTCGTGAGTTGATCTTTGCGAAAGCTTAAAATAGAATTTCTACTCTGTTCTTGATCATATGTTCTAATCTCTTTAATATACATGATGTTAAGGCTATGGGTCGATAACTTTTGGCTTCATTCGGGTTTATACTGTCTTTACAAATTGGTATTATTACACTTCTTTTTAAAATTTTTGGGAATTTCCGGGTTTATAAAAATTTATTGAAGAATTCTAACATCTTTGTCTTGATTCAAAGTGGTGCATTTTTGATCATAGAATAGGTCACCCCGTCCATTCCTGGAGCCGTGTCTTTTTTCTTTTCCAGAGCAAAGTTTAGTTCATTAAGTGTGAAATTTTCATTTTCTTTTGAGATATCTGAAAGGTCCTGAAAGCAGTGGATAATCGGTGGAGTTAATCGTTCCAATATCTCTTGTCCACATGAGTTTGTAGGTCTATTCCTTTTCCTATTAGGTGTTATTTCTCCATCGAAGCGTCTTATTGCCTGCCACATTTCTTTTGGGTTTTTTGTACCAGCTTCTCACAGAACTGCCAAAAACAATTCTTCTTCTCTTTTCGAATATGGTAACGAACTTTTGCTCTTAAGTTTTGAGTTATCACATAGTTATCCATTGTGGGCTCTCTCCACCATCTTCTAAACGCTTCTCGTCTGTTTTTTACCAGTTTTGCAATATTTTCATTCCACCATGGCCTCGCTGTGTCTTCTCTAAAATTGTTTTTCTTCATGGGTATACTTTTTCTGACTGCTTTTAAGATTAACTGAATAATTTCTTGGAAATTTTCACATCCACTTATCCTTGTTTGTTCAAATGAGTTTATACATTTTAGTAATTCCGCTCTATCACATCTGAATCTTTCTAATTTTGTTTTCCTCCTTGGTAATCTGCAGTTCCCATCCATATTTAGTTTCGTTAATACTGGTTAGTGGTCGGTCCCATCAGCGTCTTTAATTACTTCCCATAGACATCTATTTGCTATGTCTGCTGATGTTATTGTCAAATCCGGTGCAATCTTATTTTGATAAGGTGAGGTTAATCTGGTACTATTTCCATCATTGAGTATTACAAGCTCATGGTCCTCTAAGAAGTTCTGTATTATTTGCCCCTTTGGATTCAAAATTCTTGATCCCCACATTAGGTTTTGTGCATTAAGATCTCCCATGATAATGCACGGGTCTTGTACATGTATCCTGATTTCTTTCATATTTATTTGTGTCAATTTAATTTGTGGTTGAATGTATAAATTGGCTATTGTCATATCTTTAATTTTAATTATTCCTACTTGCATTTTACTCGGCAGATCTAGATACTGTGATTCAATTGTTGTATAGTTGATGTCTTTTCTAATTAGAAATATCCCTCCCCCCATATCCATCATTTCTGTCTTTTCTGATTATGTCAAATTTTGGTATGTTAATATGATCTTGTTCTTTTAGAAATGTTTCTTGTAGTGCTATAATGTCTGGTTTATATTCATCAATTTTCATTAATAGTTCTTCTTTATTGATTCTTATCGATCTTATATTCCATTGTAGTATTTTGATGTCCTTATCGAATTCTTCTTGTTAGTGAAAATCACCATCTTCTGATGGTGCAGTTCTACTCGTTGATCTTGATATATTTCTTATCTTGTTAAATTCTTCCATTTTTTCCATAATTTCTGTTGTCTTTTGTTGGAAGATTCCACCTGTTATTATTCCATTTTCCAATATTTTTATGCCATCTTCCATCCATTGATTGACATTGATTTAATATACTCCTTGTTTTGATTTTGACTATTTCCTATCCCTGACGTACTTGGGATGTGTCCCTGTTCTCTACAAAGATTTTTTTGAGTGTTATTTCTTAACATAATTGCATTCCCTTGATCCTGTCCTGGTCTATAATTCATCATGCACATTTTGTGATTCTGTCTACCATATCCTGGCGATATTGGTGTTTTGCTTTTCTGTCCTGACACTACTGCATTTCTATAAGAGTCCCTTGGCTGAAAATTTAACAAAAGTCTTGTACTTCGATTCTCTGGTCGTTATCATTACTCATACGTTGTCTTGGTAGCGTTGGAAAATTTCGCGGGTCTTTCTCTGCATAAGTTTCATCTCTAATATATTGTTCTGCTTCATAGTAAGAAATATTTTCTACCGCCATTTTTTCTTTGATTAATTTTTGTCTACGAAATTTTGGACAATTTCTGTCCGTTGATGCATGATTACAATCTTGTTTGCAAAAAACGCATTTATATTGTTCATTATCACAGTTACTTTCTTCGTGTTTTTCACTACAATTTCTACACCTTTTTTTTCCTCTGCATAATATTTTTGTATGTCCGTACCGATGACAGTTGTGACACTGTATTACCGGGCTGATATATAATTTTACCTCCTTGGTGTGTCATATATTGATACTGTTTTCGGTAAAATTTTTCCTTCGAAAGTTATCAGATAGGATCCCGATGGTACATAATCGACTTTTCCTTCTACCACCTTTCTTCTGTTCAACTTTCGCGCCCCAACTACTTTACTTCCTGTTTGACAATTTTCTATATCTTCATCTACAATATCCATTCCTACATCACTAATTACACCCCTGCACGTGACAAAACGCGACGGTACATATATCTGATATTCGTCTATTCCACTTTCCGTGAATGAATTGTTTTCTACAAAATTATTCGCGTTCGAGCCCGACTTGAATTCTATTGCAACTTTGTTATTCCCTTTTCTAGTTATCTCTTTCATCCCTGAAACTTTACTTTGTGCTAATCTTTTTCCTATATTCATTGGGTGAAGCCTCATATTTTTAGCCTCTATAATAAATATAATATAATGGTGCCCTATCTGTTTCCTTATATCTAAGTTTCGCGTAATTCATTTTAAAATTTTCCGACATCCTGTTCTTGTTGTGGTTCTGTATGTTTCCGTTTTTTTTCATTATTTTGATATATGAATGATACTAATATACCTTCTACTTTTTCAATATCTTTCAATATTTGTTTGTATGTGTTGTTGTATGTGTTATCTTAAACTTCATTGATTGGAGTTCATTAGATAGTGAATCAACTTGTTCATTTGAGATTTGATTTTTGTTGATTAAATTCATACCAAATCATACGATTAATATCCGACAATTTATCTTGTACCTGGGGAAACATAAGTGTTTCAATTTCAAACGCTTACCAAATCCAGAAATTAACAAAGATTGGGAAGGTCTCACACACTCACAATACTTCGGAACCCACACGCAAAGTTTCAGAGCTCTCGAGAACACGTCCGGCCTTCAGAAACGTCAACCTCCGAAGCTGACTAGATAGATTGTTGAGGGTCGTGAGGGGTGTTGAATGTTTTGGTCGGTAACTCAACCTTCTTACTAGGGTCTCTACTGTGGTGTAGAGCTTACATCACCAAAAGTCCAAGCGAGCACTAGTGTCGAGTTACTCCACGTCAAAAATCATAAAAATCATCGCACGAAAATGATCACGTGTTAATTCCATTCTTGTCCAAGTGGAATTTTTCTAATAACAAACAAAACCAGGGCGCAAAATTTAAAAGGTAACCTTCGTATATTATGTATAACTATATAAACCAGGTCCAACCTGTTTTTGCTTCGACGTAAGAGTCTGCATTGAGATTTTCACTCAGATGGCTTCTTAATACCCTATAAAACAATAATCAATAATAATAATAATAATAATAATAATATTTTCATTTCAATGAAATAAAACTATGGTATTTAGATTTTCACCATATTAACAAAACCATGACCGGTTTCACCACACTGTGGCTTCAGCAGATAGATATAAACTTATGAACAGAGGTATTCCTTATATATTAGTCTTATTTCCTACTTAACTTTAGATTAGTTACAAGTAAAAAGGGTATGGTAGAAAACCCATCGGAGTTGCTTAATTTATGAATCGAAAAGATTGAGTAATGGAGAAGGATTTAAATCTAATTGACTACTAAGTAACTTACCTGAAATCTCTTCTTTGTTAATCTCTAAAATTTCCCATAGTTTGAGTTTTTGTCTATTATTTTCATTGTGTAAAATTTTGAAATTATCAAAAAGTTATGGTTTTCTTCGAGTAAGTAATTACAATAATGGGAATCTGATTTATGATAATTAAAACTACGTTTGTGCTCGGATGATCTAACTTTGAAATATCTGAAAATTCTACCAATATGAATTTTATTACAATCCCCGCAAGGCAGTTTATAAACACCGGATTTACTACCTTTATCGATTTTAGATTTGCAGTTTTTGATATGTCTGCCTAAAGAATCATCAGTTCGGAATGCTATATTGAAATTATAATGCGAGATGAATGATTTTCATCTCAGACTAGGATTACCAATATAAGTAAAGCTGTTGTATTTTGTGTTAGAACTTTTTATACCTGGAGATACTTCCTGGATTGCTTTTTGAAATTGTTTGCGTGAAATCATGTTCTCAATCATACTAGGACTGTAATCCTTATTGACTGCTATTTGATTAATTATATTTTGCTCTTTCATAAAATTATTTTGTGACATTGTGTATATACTATACTATTGTAAGCAGCTAATTTATGTGAAAATAGATGTGTGTATATATATATATATATATATATATATATATATATATATATATATATATATATATATATATATATATATATATATATATATATATATATATATATCACCAAGGACATCACTGCTAAAATTTTGAATTTCGAAAAGTTTTAGATATTTAAATTAGTTCTATTTTTCAGATAAGTATTTTTTAAGTTATTAAAAGTAAGTACACATAAAATTTCCTACCTTTATTGATTCATTTTTCAGGAAAACGTTTTATGAAATATATTATTGACAACTGTCAAATTTTCGAATTCCAAAAAATGAATACTTCATATGAATATGAATCTGATGATGAATATAATCCACCAAAATATCCTTGCGATCCATATAATAGATATTTCTTGGAGAAGAACTTCAAAATTTGCACTCAAGATCGTTTAGATGCAGGACCATCAGATTCTCAAACTTTCATATCATCTGATTCAGGTAACGTTGCAAAGAAAATTATTTCTGGGCCCGTTAATCATGAATATGATGATAAGGTAAACAACTTAAATGAAGGTAGGAATAATATTTTAAAAACTATACATTCATATCATACACGAAGTAAATCTAAGGGTTCTGACATTTCTACTTGTTCTGTCTATTCTTCGAACAACAAAAGTTTTGATGACTGTTTTCGAAATCATGTAGAATCACCTTGTTCCTCTAATCTTATCATAACTTCATCACCTAATTCAGATCTTCAAAAATTGATAAAAAATAAAACGCATGAAATGGACGTATGAAATGAATAAATTCATTATGTTTTGTTATTACAAAATAACAAATAATGGAACAAATAAAAAGGGTATATGTCTAAACTATATAATATGTTCAAAGAAAAATTCCCCAATTGTTGTATTTCAGAACAAAGCATTGCGAATCAAAGACGGTATATTGAAAATAGAAACTTTATATCTGAATCAGAATTAAAATCAATTAAAAACAACATTCAACAAGAAGAACATTTAAATTTTGAAGTTTCAGATGAAAACCTAGTTCCATTCATGAAAAGCATCGAAAATAAATCAGAAAATTCATCTAAAAATAATGATAACAAAGATATAGAAAATTTATTTCTCAATCAAATGAATTTATTTGAAAATATTGACCCAACTTTAAGACCTAAACTTCCTAAAATTCATTATTCAAAGAAAATTTTCGATTGTATAAACGAGCTTAATGAGAATATTCTTCCAAAGCAACTTGTTAAAGTAATGAATATCTATACACTTCATCTGATTATATATTGTGCCGCTATTACAGTAGTTAAACATTCTGGATACAAATTAGAAAATTTTGGATCTAATTATAATATCAAGAAAAACCTTCATGGCAAAAAAGGTTAGAAGGTAAAATTTCTTCTATCAGATGTGATTTAGGAAGATTGACTCAATATTCCAGAGGTAATCGATCAAACAAACTTATGGCACATATTGGAAAAATATTCCTCAAATATAAAACCCATAAAAATAATGAGATAAGTAATGAACAATTGATAGAATACATCGATACTTTAAAACAAAAACTTTCAGTATACTCCATTAGACTACGTGAATATAAAATAAATTCAGATAGAAAATTCCAAAACAAACTATTCAAAAATAATGAAAAACATTTTTACAAATTTATTTCAGGTTCAAATGAAAATATTTCTGGAAATGGAGTTCCTAAAATTGATATTTTAACTGATTATTGGTCTTCAATTTGGGCAGTGCCAAGGCAACATAATTCCAATGCAAGTTGGATTTTAAATGAAAGGTCTCGATTTCCTGAAATAAAATGCATGCAATTTGAAGAATTTTCAAACGAAGATATAACATCAGTTATTAAACACACAAAAAATTGGAAATCTCCAGGTGTTGATGGTATTCATAACTTTTGGTTCAAGAAATTCTCTTGCGTTCATGAAAAGTTGGCTGAATATTTTTCATTTATAATAAAGAACCCCTCAGCTACTCCTTTATTTTTCACACAAGGAATTACTTATTTAAAAACGAAAAGTGATAATACTATTGATCCGTCTCAATATAGACCAATTACTTGCCTTCCAACAATATATAAAATTCTAACTGCATGTATTACCCAAAAAATTTATGCACATTTGGAGAATTATAATATTCTTTCCGAACATCAAAAGGATGTAGAAAAAACACCTTGGTACTAAAGAGCAACTTGTAATTGATTCTGTTGCTTTGAATCAAGCTCAAACTAAGAAGAGAAATATTCATACAGCCTTCATTGATTACCAAAAGGCTTTTGATAGTTCTCCCATTCATGGCTTCAAGAAATTTTGGAAATTTATAAAATTGATAAGACACTTCGTCATTTTCTTGAATTCGTAATGAAAAATTGGAGAACCAATCTTCATTTAAATATTTCAAAACAATCGTTAAAATCCGAAGTAATTCCAATCAAAAGAGGCATTTTTCAAGGTGATTCTTTAAGTGCTCTTTGGTTTTGTCTTTGCCTCAATCCATTATCTCATGAATTAAATGCTACTAGTTTCGGCTTCAAAATAAAGAGTTTATTAACTGAATTCAAATTAAGTCACTTAATTTATTTAGATGATATTAAATTATATGCCGGAACGAGATCTCATTTAAAAGTCTACTTGAGATTACTTTCAACTATTCCAATGATATTCATATGAAATTTGGGCTTCCAAAATGTAAAAATCTTTTTATTGAAAAGGAAAGATCACCTCTGATTATATAAAGATTTCCAATATCGAAATCGAGCCAATGCATCAAGGAGATACATATAAATATCTTGGATTTTGTCAAGAGAAGACAATTAACCATAGCAGCACTAAAGAAATTATTAGAAGTTCATATTACAAAAGACTAAGAATTATCATCAAGAGTTATTTAACTAGTAAAAACCTTTTCAGAGCTATCAACTCCTATGTTGTTCCTATTCTTACATCTTCTTTTGGAATTATTAAATGGTCTAAAACTGATCTAAATGAATTACAATGTCAAACGAGGAAAATGCTCTGTAAATATCATAAGCACCACCCAAAGTCAGCTGTTCAGAGAGTTACACTACCTAGACATCTTGGAGGTCGTGGATTAATTGATTTGAATAATCTTCATAGTAAACAGATTTTTCATCTACGTTCCCATTTTCATGATAAACAGAGAACGTCTAAATTACATGATATTGTTGTTGCTTCAGATTATAATCTTACACCTCTGAACTTGACAATGCAAAAGGTAGATTTTGATATATTTGATGATAATTCTAAAAGAGAAAGTTGGATGCAGAAGGAATTACACGGAAAGCATCCTAAAGAATTGAATAATGATTATATTGATGAAATTGCATCGAATAAATGGTTAGTATCTGGAGAATTGTTTGCTGAAACAGAAGGCTTGGCAATTGCGATCCAGGACCAGGTTGTTTTCACAAGGAATTATAGAAAACATATCATCAAACAAAATATAGATGATTCTTGCCGTAGATGTTTCTGTTCTTCAGAAACAGTTTTTCATATATTATCATCTTGCTCAGTCCTTGCTTCAACAGATTATTTAGAAAGACATAATGCCGTCGCTAATATTATTCACTTCAATCTAGGAATTAAACATGACCTAATCCCCAAAAGAAAAAATTTCAAAAATATGAACCTGAGATTATTTGTGAAAATGACAAATATAAACTTTATTTTGATAAAACAATTCTTAGCAACAGAGCTGTAAAACACAATAGACCAGATATCGTTCTTAATGATAAACAGAATCAAATAACATATATAATTGATATTGCTATACCCGACACACATAATATACAAAATAAATACAATGGAAAAATTTCTAAATATATGATGCTTGGCGACGAGATTAAAAAATGTGGAAAATGAAGAAAATATTTATTCTACCGATTATTATTTCTACAACAGGCGTTATTCCTAGAAATCTTCACAAAAGTATTGAGATTTTGGGTCTGAAGAAAAATTTGTTTGAACAGTTACAAAAGATAACAGTCATCAAATCTTGTAATATTCTTCGTTAGTTTCTTTCCGAAAATAATAATGTGGTAGAGTCATAGGTTTTCTCTTTAGTTTATACTGCTCAGAATCTCATTTCATATTTTATTTATTTGTTTATATAATTGTAATATAATTAACTGACAATTTTGTCATATTTATATTCAGAGCAGTATTCTATTCGATCGTTCACCACTTCACACAAAGGAAACTATTAATTAGTAACATTCAGTGTTACTTGACTAAGGTCCGTACACTGGATTTTTCCGGGGAGAAAGCCTCTGACACTACTCGATGGTAAATTGATATCATTGTCTGATGATGCTATAGTATGTATATATTCTGGTAGATTGATATATTCTCATAACATTTAACGTTATCCTAATATATAATTACTCCAGGACATGTTTTGATTATAATCATTGCCTGGCAATGGTATTAATTACCGGGTGGTGGATTTATATTTTTCATGAAATCAGTTTGATTGCATGAACAGATATATAGGGCAACTCGTCGGGGTAAAACCCCTATATATATATATATATATATATATATATATATATATATATATATATATATATATATATATATATATATATATATATATATATATATATATACTAAAAAACGCGTTCGAGACGATTTTGCAAGGAACACAAGAAATTACGCGTCTGAAGCGAGAAGGCGTATTAAGCAGGTAAGCGGGATAGGGTAAAATGAAGAGTGCTCTTATTATTTATTATGTTCTTATTTGCAAAATGTTAAATGTATAGTGCAATTATGATTACGTTTTTTAAAGTCATCCCTTATTTTGGTTTGACATAAAGATTTTGATACATTAGCAATAATAAACAAGATTTTCAACAAAATTTTTAACTTTTGCAGAGCGTCCTCGTTTTGATTTAAAGAAGCTAATCATTAGCTACTGATAATGCGTCGGCATTCGAGGAAATTTGAGTTGACTCATGTTCATCTTCATCATTATCACTTAGGGCCTATTTCTAGTCCTATTAAATAGTCGACATAGGTGGAATTCGAAATTGGCCTTAAATATCGTCTGATCTAACTTGCATTGACCTTTTACTTAAGGGGTATGTGAAGGAAACTGTATTCCGAGCTCCGCCAACGACAGCTGCTATTATGAAAGAGACCATAAGAGAAGTATTTCGATGGGTAACACAAGACATGCTAAGTAACGTAAGAAGATCATTTGAAGATAGGCTAACATGGTGTTTCGTTCAAAATGGAAACCATTCTTAACATCTCATGTAGAAAATTATATGGAAAGTCTTCCCATCTTTATTTTGCAAATGTTTCGTTTTTAGAATTAGATTTGAAGTATAAATTAATGTGATATTATAAACTCGAAATTTTTGTCAAGTTTTTTACTCAATAGTTGTAGGATTGTGATGATTTTGACAATTAAACGCAGGAATGACTTCATCTAATTCGGTTCGTATAGAAATTGGAGTGAAAAGTTGGAATATTTCTTGAAATTCGATAAAATTGGCTAAACATTCGAATATCTTCGAACCCATACTATATAATATAATATATATATATATATATATATATATATATATATATATATATATATATATATATATATATATATATATATATATATATATATATATATATATATATATATATATATATATATATATATATATATATATATATATATATATATATATATATATATATATATATATATATATATATATATATATATATATATATATATATATATATATATATATATATATATATATATATATATATATATATATATATTATAATAGTATGTCACAACTTGAGGGGTGAATCTACGTGTAATTTTAGGAAAAATTACATAAAACATAGATCTGCAAAAGCTTTGTTACGGAGCAACAGGGTGTTGAAATTTCCGGAAAAAATATAGGTTTTTCTTCAAAACTCCTGCAGTTTTCGAAATATTCAGCCCAAATTTGGAATGCAAGTTATTTTTACAGCCCCCATCAATACACGTCCTAAATTTAAACCATATATATATATATATATATATATATATATATATATATATATATATATATATATATATATATATATATATATATATATATATATATATAGCATAAAGAATTCTTTGCTCTGTTTCAGAAACCTAAGATAAAATGGAAGTTCATGAATGACTAGAGCTTATTTCGAGGGTATGTATTATTCATTTGCAAATCAAATCGATATCTCTTTGTTTTATTTTCTAATGAACTACTACTTGCCAAAAAAAGAAGCTCAAATTCCCCTCCGCCTGAGATACAGGCTAGACGCTTTAATTGGTCCTCATATATTTCTTCTCTATGCTTATTCTGAAAAACCTAACCCAATTGAAATACATAATGAAATAATTATTAATGTTAAAAGTTTTATTCAAAAAGGCCAAATAATAAAATGAGGAATATCAAAAATCATTCAATTTAATATTCTATTTCTTATCATCATTCCATTCATTCGAAACGGGTACCTCGAAGATGTAATATGAGTTTTATCAAGAGAAAAAAGTCGGTCGGAGCCATATTAGGTGAATACGGTGAATGTTCTATGGTATTTGTTGAGTTTTCGTTCAGAAATTCATTCGCAATGATAGCCTTGTGAGATGGTGCATTATCGTGGAGCAAAGTCCATGAGTTTTCTCTTCACAAATCTAGCCCTTCTCGTAGAAATTTCTCTCTCAAATGCCATATAACGCTCAGGTTATATGGTTCACTTATCGTCAACACTTCTGGCAAGAATTATTTCGGGTACACATCACCGCAATAATCAAAGAAAACAGTCAACATTACCTTGACGACTTTCGATCGACTTTGACGTATTTTTTTTCTGTTTTTATTTATTTTGAAGGCGCGATTCCGAAGTTTGTTGACTGTTTTGCATGTCAAACTCATCAACCCTTGTCTCATCAGCAGTGGCAATGCGTCTCATGAATTTATGATCAGTATGGAATCGTTCCAACATGTACTGGCAGAGTGTCAATTTTCCTATGAATGACTCTTAAAGCAATGAGTTTTTTAACAATGAAAGTTTTTGTCTCTTTCTGACTAATAACGTCAAGAAATTCGTGTATTCATGAATTTCATTCAATTCACTCTTACAAAAAAGACAATCATTAGTAGAGTGTAAAATTTTTCATGGATGTATTTGACATGTTTTCAGTTCCTTGAGGCTAATGAACTTTCTAATATTATCATGGGAGATTCTTTCTAGAGCTTCAAACCTATTTTCTGAATAAAATAGAAATTCTGAAAATGACGGAGTCATTGGAATTCATTTCAAGATCGAAACCTCATTGATTGTTAAAATGGAGCTTGTTGGTTAAAATATAAAAGAGAATAATCTTCAAACCTCATTTCGATGTTTTTTTTTTAATAGCATACCCTATATCTGAAGAATTGAGTAGGTGGTTTATTTAAATACCCTTCGAATGGTACCCTACCTATTTTCAACGGGTTCGAAGATATACAACTATTGAGTAAAAACTTGACAAAAATTTCGAGTTTATAATATCACATCAATTTATACTTCAAATCTAATACTAAAAACGAAACATTTGCAAAATAAAGAAGGGAAGACTTTCCACATAATTTTCTACATGAGATGTTAAAAATGGTTTCCATTTTGAACGGAACACCATGTCAGCCTATCTTCAAATGATCATCTTACGTTACTTAGCATGTCTGGTGTTACCGATCGAAATACTTCTCTTATGGTGTCTTTCATAATAGCAGCCGTCGTTGGCGGAGCTCGAAATACAATTTCCTTCACATACGCCTAAAGTAAAAGGTCAATGCAAGTTAGATCAGACGATATTTTAGGCCAATTTCCCATTCCTCCTCTATCGACTATTTAATAGGACTAGGGATAGGACCTAAGTGATAATGATGAAGATAAACATGAGCCAACTCAAATTTTCTCAAATGCCGACGTATTATCTGTAGCTGTATATAATATATATATATATATATATATATATATATATATATATGGTCAAATATGTTCCGCGATAAACTTCGCGTGGAGTCTATGTATGTAAATCTAAGACAAGACGAGTTATTCAAAAATCCGCAGATCAATGAATAATCCCTCCTGACAAGAGCTAAATTCCAAATCGGCCCGCCATGCACGCAGCCCCCAAGTGCCATAATAGTGCAACCAAGCAGGATGCCGAGAAACGAAGCGGCAGACTGCAGTTTCGCCCTTATTAGGAGCTCATCAGTGTCGCATATCGCTTCTCAGCATCCTACCAAGCAACATCGGGGTACCATATCTATTCCAGAAAGGACGCACCTCGTACATACGTACGAGAGTCGCTCTCTATGGACCGACACGGCGAACCCACTACCGGACTTCGAGAAAAATGCGAACAGTAACAAACAGATGTGGAAACGTTAAAAATTCCAGACATTTGGGAGACATCTTTCGCCGTTCCGTGAATCACATCAACGTTAGAAAACGTGCGAAATAAATAATCCCGCTGGAATAGTGCTCTGCTTCCGAGATAACCCTCCCGTCGGTGAATATTTGGTCAAATATGTTCCGCGATAAACTTCGCGTGGAGTCTATGTATCTAAATCTGAGACAAGACGAATAATTCAAAAATCCGTAGATCAATGAATAATCCCTCCTGACAAGAGCTAGTTTCCAAATCAGCCCGCCATGCACGCAGCCCCCAAGTGCCATAATAGTGCAACCAAGCAGGATGCTTAGAAACGAAGCGGCAGACTGCAGTTTCGCCCTTATTAGGAGCTCATCAGTGTCGCATATCGCTTCTCAGCATCCTACCAAGCAACATCGGGGTACCATATCTATTCCAGAAAGGACGCACCTCGTACATACGTACGAGAGTCGCCCTCTATGGACCGACACGGCGAACCCACTACCGGACTTCGAGAAAAATGCGAACAGTAACAAACAGATGTGGGAACGTTAAAAATTCCAGACATTTGGGAGACATCTTTCGCCGTTCCGTGAATCACATCAACGGTAGAAAACGTGCGAAATAAATAATCCCGCTGGAATAGTGCTCTGCTTTCGAGATGCTTGGTAGGATGCTGAGAAGCGATATGCGACACTGATGAGCTCCTAATAAGGGCAAAACTGCAGTCTGCCGCTTCGTTTCTCGGCATCCTGCTTGGTTGTACTATTGTGGCACTTGGGGCTGCGTGCATGGCGGGCAAATTTGAAACTAGCTCTTGTCAGGAGGGATTATTCATTGATCTACGGACGGATTTATACAATATATATATATATATATATATATATATATATATATATATATATATATATATATATATATATATATATATATATATATATATATATATATATATATATATATATATATATATATATATATATATATATATATATATATATATATATATATATATATATATATATATATATATATATATATATATATATATATATATATATATATATATATATATATATATATATATATATATATATATATATATATATATATATATATATATATATAGAAATATATTTATATATACTTACTTAAATTGAAGTTTATATATCAGCCAACCGCCTCGGTAGCTGCATGGTTAGTGCGCAAGCATATTGGAACTACAGGGCTGAGGCTCTTGGTTCGAATCCGGGGTCTGGTTATGGATGTTGTCCTTGAACAAAAAGTACAGAGTTTGAAAGAGTCGCCTAAATAGAGCATGAACTTCGGAAGACCAGATAAATAAATAATTTTTCACTTGCGGACTCTTTTGTTCTGTCCAAGGAAGTTCAAGCTCTAAAGGTACAATTTCATGAAGATGAAGCCATGTTGCGCGAGGCGGATAAATTATCACAAACCATCAAATTTTTGATGGGAAAAAAATAGTTCAAAAGAATGACGAATCTAAATTTAGAAAAAAAATTGATCTACTATATCCATTAACCAGTTATGGTCCATTTATTGGATGCAATTACTGAAGAATATTTTTTGAAAGCCGATACTAAAATTAAAATTATTGGGGCTAGACAACTCAATAGACGTGTTATTACAGATGGTAAAGCTGAATATATCCCATCTAACTCGTGGCTGGTTACTTTCGAGGAAAAGGGCATCCCGGATTTTGTGGGCATATGGGGGTGCATAAGACGAGTGAAATTATTTATTGTCCCCGTCATATAATGTTATAGACTTTTAAGATATGGTCATGTGCTAGGAAATTATATTGGCAGAAAAAGGTGCAGAAATTGCCGGGATTCCCATAAGGAAAATGATTGTGACAATAAAAACGATCCTTGTTGTGTGCACTATCAAGGTAAAAATGCCTCCACAGATAGGGTTTGTCAAGAGTTTGGCAGACAAAAAAATTCATTAGATCATAGCAATAGAAAACATCTTATTTTGATGCGATAAAACAGGTTAGGAAGGACTATATCGGCCCCTCTTCCCAACCGCAAAATTTTTCCTAGTGGGAGAATCTCCATCTACGACAAGGATTCCTCAAGAATCATCAGTTATTCAAATTTCTAATCGTCGTCTTATGCTGGAAACACAGCAAAGAGCCAGTTATGTGTCAAAGCTTAAAAAAAGAAAGACACCTCACCCTGAGGGCTACGATAGAGTAGCGAATAAAAATCAACTGATTGATACAGCTTCTCCTTCATTCGACCCATCTATAATACTATTAGGGAACAATAGAAGTTCTACTCTTCAAGGGGAGTTATTTAAAGACAGAGTATACAATGCGGCAATAAACTATGACTGTGAGTTAGTTAAGAGTCTTAGGGACTACGTACTACTACGTAGAGAAATGATGAATGAAATCAAAAAGTTGGGTGCTATTTCCGGTAAAACAGAAAATGTCATATTGTTAATAATGTTCAAGTTTGCGAGAATACCTACGAAAACATCCATAGCAAAACAGTTGCAAGCATTTTATCATAGAAGATTTTTATTCAGGAAGCAGTATTCAACATTTTAAATGTCTCTAAATGTCTCTCACTGAATGGGCTAATACTGTGATCTAATTATCTTAAACTTAAAATAAGAGTCATAATATCGGTGGTACAATATATTCAGATTTCATGAGTAAGAGCAACGTAGTGCTGTTTAGTTGGAAGTCGTGATGCGTACTTATTCGCAACATCGAAGCAAACTGCAAAAGGGGATAGAGCATATATACATATCATATGCAAACACGATGAGCGCCGTTCAAGAAAGAGAAGCAGAAGACTACCAAATTAGTCTGACCATTCACATCACCGCTACAATCGTGTAGCGGTAATGTGTATATCCTAGCAGTGGTCAATTCAGATTAACTCCAGTACTTGATGGCTCATAGTGAATATAGTCATTCAGGGAGCAATTCAGCGTACCGTAAAATATTGAATATTTTTCTCTGAAAAAGTTAGTGATCCGATCAGTTCATCATAATCATCGAAAGAACTTATCAACCGACCATAACTGTATTGATATTTGCCACGACAGTTACTGTGTGCGTTACGAGTGGCAACTTTAGAATTGAAAATATAGACCTATCAATCGCGTTTCACTGAAAAGATAGCAGGAACGTTATGGATTTCCAATCTAGTTGCTACTAAAGATTCGCTTTCACATTTACATTTACTCTTAATATTAATAGATAAAGAGAAAAATCTGAATGCTATTATTCAATTATATATTTTACATTGATAAATTACAAAAACATAATCATTTCAGTCATGATTTGTTCTGAATATCTCTACTGAACTATCTCATTCAAATTACCTTTAAACAATAACACTTTATAGCAAAAATCAGATTGCTGTTATATAATTACAAACTTAATCATCAATAAATTAATCACAATTGCACTATCATTTCAGTCAGGATTTATTTTGTGTATCTCTAACGAACTTTAACAAACTAAGAACAATAAAAATGAAAGACTCAAAATATCACATTATTTCAACGATGATTTTATATTATTCTACTACATCTTTCTATCATGAAAGATGTTCTTGATTCAGATATTATTCACTAGTGAAATAATTTCCTTAATTTTGCTTAAAATTATATCGGACACTTTGATTTTCTAGCACAAATATTAAAATTTTAGGCATAAGATTTTATACAAATTCAGAGTAAGCATCGATAGTGTACATATTTGTATTCTCCATTTTTACCGAAAATTAAATACAGTTTTATTCCTCTTTGGGAATATTGTTTTCTTCATTTTTGTTCTTCTTACTTGATGTTGATCTTGAATGCTTCTTGTGATGAGTTGATCTTTCACGTTTCTTATTTCTCAAATCAATTACTTTCGGGATCAGATCTTTTTTATAATTTTCTGAGCTAACATTATGTTCAGTTGTTGATTTCTTTATTTTGCTGACACAGGTTGTTTAGTAGTAAAGATTAATGGTTCAAAAGGCAGGAGATATCTTAGTTGTATGGTTTTAACTAACATTAAGAATGATTTTCTCTTCACTGGGTGGCTCCTGATGACAATCAGTAAGTTCGGATGTCACTTGAATTTTGCTATCACAGGGTCTTTCGTAATAAAGAAAATACACTCATCTGAATCCTGAAATATGTCGTCAAGAAATTTCTCCAAGAACTTGTATATGCGTAGTTGCTATCCGGGGGAGTTAAATTAACGATGGCCTTTGCGTTGTTATTCATTATTCCATTTCCTGAATTAGAATTAGGTTCACAACTTTCTAGTTTGCATCTTCATATCTAAATTCAATTCGCTTTCATTATCAGTTTCAGAAAAAATTCTTGAAGATAAAATAGAATTCTGCTGATTACAGTTCTTGATTATTGTGAAATTTCCTAGAACTAGTATGTGCATTGTTGCTTCCTGGGGGAGTTAAATTGATGATAGCATTTGGGTTGTTATTTATTATTTCTTTTTCTTAATCAGAATTTGTTTCACACCACATATCTAAATTCAATTCCCTTTTATCATTACTTTCAGAAGAACGTGGTGAAAATGAAATAGAATTCAGCTGATTACAGATTTTGATTATTGTGAAATTTCCTATATATTGATGGTAGTTTTGATGTAAAGTGACTCCCGTTTTTGTCCTTCCTTTCATTTCCATTTCACAAGAAGAGAATTTGTCTTTATTTTCGGATGAATTCAATGGAGCTGAAATGAGTTCCATGAGTTCTCTATTTTCACCAAAAATTAAATTTAGTTTTATTCCATCTTTAGAAATATTGATTTCTTCGTTTTTATTCCCGAACTTTTTCTTCTTAGAAATATGAGGTTTCTTGTTACATGATGATGATCTTGAATGCTTTTTATGTTCAACTGATCTTTTTCGCTTCTGACTTTTCAAATCAATTTCATTCGGGACCAGATTTTCTCTATAAGTTTCTGAACTTACGTTTTGTTCAATTGTTGGTTCTTCTATCTTTATAATGCTAAGCGAATTCATATCATTCGAAATCCAGTTGTTTTCAAATAAAAAAAAGTTGAGCTATCCATATTTTCTTTATAGATTTGAATATTTGCTGTTTTACATATTTTTTCTTCATTCAGGTTGTCTTTCTGGTTTTTTTCTAATTTATGTTCGAGATTGTTGAGGGGTTCTCGAAAAGTGGCTGGTACCGCAGAATCCATGTGATTTCCAGTATTTTGAGAGCATTGTTTGATCAACCGCATCTCCTCTAATGTCTTGGTTTAAACTTTCTGAAGTTGTTTGGAAGGCAGTGGATATGTAAGTTGTGTGTTTATCACTAACATTGGGAGAAATTAAATCTTCATTGGATGGGTCATAATAAAATTAATAAGTTCGGAAGTCTCTTGAATTTTGCTATCACAAAGTGCTTCAGAATGAAGATTATTACATTCATCTGTATCCTGAAATATGCCGTCATTGATATTCTTCATAGAACTTGTTTCTGCATTCTTGCTTACTGGAGGGTTTGAACAAACGATGGCAATTAGGTTTTTACTCATTATTCCTTTTTCTACCTTAGAATTCGGTTCACACTTTTCAGTTTATACCTGTAATTTGAAATTCAATTTCCCCATAACATAAGTTGCAGAAGAACTTTGTTGCGGTGATATTAAATTCAGCATGTCATTGTTTTTCATTGTTATGAAATTTTCTACATATTGATGGAAACTTTGATTTATATTGGCTGGGATTTTTGTTTTATTTTTATTTCTTTTTGACAAGATGGTAATTTTTTCCATCCATTGTTTTCCGGGAATTCAATGGAGGTGAAATGAGTTCATATTCATCTACTAGTTGTTGGAAACGTTTGACTGAAGATTCTTCATCTACATTACAATGTCGGTTAAAATTTCCACGAATGTTTTCATTTATTCCTGTTATATCAGATAGGAATCTTCGATAAGCGGTTTATAACGTATTTGGATTCCATATGCCAAAATCTCCTCCATTTTGCATGAGCGATGCGCCAATTATTGTTTTCATATTTGAACTCCCCAATGCAGTGTAAACTTGAGGAAAATCTACCATAGTTCGTTGGATCAATTCCGTGTCAATCGTTGAACATATTTCACATTGATAAATCAAAATGACATTATCATTTCAGTCAGGATTTGTTTTCAGTATCTCTACTGAACTATCTCATTCAAATTCACTCTTAACAATAATTCTTCAAAGCAAAAATCAAAATGCTATTATATAATTACAAACTTATTCATTAATAAATCAATCACTATTGCACTATCATTTAAGTCAGGATTTATTTTGAGTATCTCAAACGAACTATAACAAACTAAGAAAAATAAAACTGAACAATTCAAAATATCACGTTTTTCATTGAAGATTTTTCATTTTAAACAACAAACTATCATCATTTTATTCTACTATATCTTTCTATGGTGAAAGATGTTCTTGATTCAGATGTTATTTACTGGTGAAGTAATTTCCTTATTTCTGCAAGAAATTATATCAGACACTTTGATTTTCTAGCACAAATATTTAAATTTTAGGAAATAGATACAAATTCAAAATAGTATCAATGGAATACAGATCTGTATTCCCATTTTCACCAAAATTGATTTCAGTTTTATTCCTCCGTTGGAAATATTGATTTCTTCATTTTCAATCTTGTTACTTGATGTTGATCATGTATGCTTCTTGTGATGAGTTGATCTTTTACGTTTCTTATTTCCCAAATCAATTCTATTCGGGATCAGATTTTTTTTATAATTTTCTGAACTTTCCTTGTGTTTTGTTGTTGTTTTCTCAATTTCCATTAGATCTATCGAATTGGAGAGCATTGTTTGATCTCTCAGAAATGGTTTGAAAAGCAAGAGATATCTAAGTTACATGGTTTTTATTAACTTTAAGAATGATTTTCTCTTCGCAGGATGGCTCCTAATAACGATCAGTAGGTTCGGATATCTCTTGAATTTTGCCATCTCAGGGTGTTTCGTAATAAAGAAAATACACTCATCTCTATCCTGAAATATGTCGTCAAGGAATTTCTCCAAAGAACTAGTATGTGCATTGGTGCTTCCTGGGGGAGTTAAATTAATTATGGAATTTGGGTTGTTATTTATTCTTTCTTTTTCTTAATCAGAATTTGTTTCACACCACATATCTAAATTCAATTCCATTTAACATTACTTTCAGAAGAACGTCGTGAAGATGAAATAGAATTGAGCTGATTACAGATTTTGATTATTGTGAAATTTTCTATATATTAATGGAAGTTTTGATGTAAATTGACTACCGTTTTTGTCTTTTCTTTCATTTTGATTTCACAAAATGAGAACTTGTCTTTTTTACCGAAGAATTCTATGGAGGTGAAATGAGTTCTCCATTTTCACCAGAAATTAAATTCAGTTTTATTCCTTCTTTGGAAATATTGATTTCTTCGTTTTTATTCACGAAATTTTTCTTCTTAGAAATATGAGGGTTCTAGTTACATGATGATGATCTTGAATGCTTTTTTTGTTCAACTGATCTTTTTCGATTCTGATTTTTCTAATCAATATCAATCGGAACCAGATTTTCTTCATAAGTTTCTTTACACACTTTATGTTCAATTGTTGGTTCTTCTATCTTTATAATGTTGAGCGAATTCATATCATTCGAAATCCGGTTGTTTCCCAATAAAAAAAATTGAATTATCCAAATTTTCCTTATGGATTGGAATTTTTTCAGGTTTACATATATACTTCATTCAGGTTGTCTTTCTTGTTTATCTTTAATTTCTGTTCGAGATTGTTGAGGGGTTCTCGAAAAGTGGCAAGTACCGCGAAATCCATGTCATTTCCACTGTTTGCGAGCCTTTTTCGATCAACTGCATCTCCTTTAATGTCTTGGTTCAAACTTTCTGAAGTTGTTTGGAAGGCAGTGGATATGTAAGTTGTGTGTTTATCACTAACATTGGGAGAAATTAAATCTTCATTGGATGGGTCATAATAAAAATTAATAGGTTCGGATGTATCTTGAATTTTTATATTACAAGGTGCTTCAGAATGAAGATTAATACATTAATCTGTAACCTGAAATATGTCGTCATTGATATTCTACAAAGAACATGTACCTGCAGTCTTGCTTCTCGGAGGGGTTAAACTAACGATGGCATTTAGGTTGTTACTCATTCGTCCTTTTTCTAACTTAGAATGTGGTTCACACTTTTCAGTTTGTACCTTTAAATCTAACTTCGATTCCCCTTTAACATAAGTTTCAGAAGAACTTTGTTGCGGTGATATTAAATTCAGCATGTGAAGGTTTTTCATCGATATGAAATTTTCGTTATGTTCATGGAAGTTTTGAGTTATGTTGGCTGGCGTTTTTGTCTTTCTGTTCGTGTCCTCTTGGCACGATGGTAATTTTTTCAATTCTAATTTTCCGGAGAATTCAATGGAGGTGAAATGAGTTCATATTCATCTACTAGTTGTTGGAAACGTTATGCTGAAGACTCTACTTCTACTTTACAATACTGGTTAAAATTTCCATAAATGTTTCCATTTATTCCTGTTATATTAGATTGAAATCTTCGATAAGAGGTTTGTAACGTATTTGGATTCCATGTGCCAAAATCTCATCCATTTTGCATGAGTGATGTACCATTTATTGGTTTCATATTTGAACTCCCGATGCAGTGTAAACTTGAGGAGAATCTAAAATAATTCGTTAGAGCAATCCCGTGTCAATCGTTGAACGTTTTGGGTTTGTCAAATTGGGTCCTAATTGTGGATAGGCTGGATCCCCTTCTACTCTAGTTGTGATGTTAAGTAGATATAAATTTTTCTACGTTAGCTACTGGATAAATAGTTCACTAGGATCATAAGTATTTTTCTAATTCAGTATATACATCTGGAATGAAGAAAAATTATATGAAATAAAAGACTTACTGTTGTTTCTCAACTCCCTAGCTGATAGAATTGATCAATTTAGGTTGACAAAAATATTCAGAGAGCCATTGAATTTCAGAATTCCAAAATTGAGTTAAATTGTATTTACGCATTTCTTAGTATTTAAGGATGTATATGGTTCAATAATTTCCATGTTATTGTAATTCTAGATTCTTCTCAAAAGTTTTGTGCATTATCATGAAATATTGTCAATTCAAAGATAGATATTCTGGAAATATATACACGTAAATTGATATAGACACACACACACGCATATGATATATTGTAATTATATTCTGAACAATTTTTTTTTCATATCAATGCCACCTGAAACCAACCGAGAGGAAGATATGAAATTCTCAATCGGAATTTTGCGACTGTTGATTGTCTCTTCTAAGGTCTGATAAAAATTTTCAATTCAATATCGACGATTTCTGGCTCATTGAGAGTAGAGTCCCATTCAGCAGAATTAAATGCATTTGGAGGCTTTGCGATCATAGTATATTCAAAGCTACAAACGTCCGTTTTCTCAAATTAGATAACCTATTTCTGCACATAACATTTAACTCGTAATATTAATAGGCATCCACCTGTTATTGAATTCTCTTTACCTAAAATTGATCGTTTTTGAGTTTATCGCAATTTTATCCCAAAACTTACTCATTTTTGACCGAGGACCTTGAAATTCCCGGATTAAATGACTGGAAATGTTTCAAATAATGCATTTCGATCTCTCGATTTGAAACCCCTCCCAAATCTTCATCAAAGTAGGTCTGGTCAGAATTTCGAGAAAAAAAGTGTGAAATCAATTACTATTGATGCGGTTTGAATCTTTTGAATCTGACTTCTCGTTTTTCTTTTTTTCTAGTAGGTATTATCGATTAAATCAGTTTATTGTCAGAAAAGTCATCTTCGCAGAAAAACCTCGCTGCATGAAGCATGTCAATTTTTTTAAAGTGAAATATAGTTACTTTTCAAAATAAAATATCCGAGTTTCAACCTGTGAAATAACATCATCTAGACCTGAAATCAATAACAATTCGAAGATGACTTTCCTAACAAGTAACTGATGCAATCGAGTATAGTTACTAGAAAAGAAGAAACACGAGGAGTCAGATTCAATCCACTTCAATAGTAATTTATTCCTCCTTTTTTTTCTTGGAATTCTGACCAGAATTAATTTGATGGAGACTTTGAGAATTTCGGCGTACTAGCGCGAAAAAACCTTATAACAATGCATTGGGCGAAAGCGTGTCGATTTCTTCTATTGTAGAGTTTAGGACAAGATATATCTTGAGATATACGCCATAATAATATAATTATTATATCATTATTGTCGAAAAGGAAAAAAATATTCTACTTAACGCGACCCATTTCGCATATGGTTTGTATTGAAAAAGACGCAGTTTTACCTTATAACTCGAAAACCGATTGGGTCTAATATTTTTCTTATGCATCTCTGAATTCTTTTCAAAAACATGTATCCCAGATAAAATTTAGGAATATCTGGAAAGTGTTTTTTTCTCTGTTGGTAATATTTCATATAGCTGCCTCTTAAAAACATGGAATTGATGAAATATATGCTGAATTTTTTTTATATTATTTGGTGCAATAATGCTGTTTCAAACCAATGATGAATAAAATTGTCGGATGAAATAATAATAATATATGAATTATTCAACAAAATTGTTTAGAAGTACTTAATTTTAATGCTTTATTGAATATAAGGATCAGAAATTTCGACATATTTAATTCAATTATGAATTGAGGAGTTTTTCTAGTACTAGGAAGTGAAAATAAGAAATGATCTGGATTAATTTTGGTGAGCTTAAGCTTATAAAACTGTAAGCTGATAATATTTCGGAAAATACACATTTTTACGATATAAGTTAATTATTTCACTTTATGTTATTCTTTTTACTCAGATAACACGGTTGTGTACAACAGCAATGTCCTTTTCAAAACTTCAAAATTGAAACAGATTGTATATCAATATAATTCGATGAAGTAAATATGAAATGAATAATTTGAATCAATTCCTATTAGAAACACTTTTTTAGGCTTCAAGAAGGTATTATTTATAGAATTCTCATATATTTAAAATTTTCAGACATTATATATAATGGTAAATTTATGTAAAATTTATCTTTATATATAATATCTGAAAATTTTCAAATATATGAGATTTCAATGAATAATACATACATGAAGCCTAAAAAAATAATGATAAATATAAGCCTTTAAACTAATTGAAGCAATAAAAATGAGGAGTTGTTCAATAAAATTTGATAAGAAAGATAACCAAAAGTTTTCACATAATTTATTATCAATTCTAACTTTTGATGCAATGTGGATAAGCCAGAGAAGAGAAATTTACGTATGAAGGTTAAATTGAGTTTTTACATATAGGAAGAAAATGTCATAGTTGAATGAGGAATTCGTGATGTAGTTCCTAATTTAATGTTTACACAAAATTTTAAGTTACCTTGATTCTAATGCCTCAACAACAAATTCCAAAAAACAAATTATGACCTGAGCATATGAGATAAATGTTTTTTTTTTATTGGAAATCAATATTAATATTTTGAAGTAACAAGCCAATTTGAAAGAAATTATAGAAACGAGCTTAACTTAAGAATAAAGCAAAAAGCAAAACCTCACCGAAAAATCTATCGATTCAAGTAAAATTTTCGAAAATTTGGATCGACCCAGAAAATATAGGGTCCGAACGACCAAGTTTTGGAATACCTATAGACGGGGGGCAAAACTATTCCTTTTGGAGGCAATCGATCCGAGATTGAGGTACCGCCATTCCGCAAATTATTGTGAAAATTTCAATGAATCAAAACTTCTTTCAATTTTGCATATTCTAAATATAGACTCATATGAAAGTGTCTGAATATGAAATTTGATCTGAAAATTTTTCAGTTCTTGGAGAACTCACATGATAGCTTCACAAGTTTGCAGCGCGAACCATTTTGCATTTTGTATGTATTGAAAAAGACACATTTTTTACTTGTAGTATAACATTTTTCAATGCATCTCTAGATTGAATTCAAAAACATGGCTAAGGAAGTTGAAAATATTATATCTATCGGTAATATTTTACACAGTTATCCCATAAAAGCGTGGAATTGTAAATTTTATATGCATGTATTGGATTAAGTATATATTTATGAAAGAAAAGGAAGAATTGTTTGATTGAAATATTGTTTTGCAGAACAATGTGCAAAAATAATAATTCAGAAAAGTTTCATTCTGCCTTATGAACGGATCTGATATCCAGGGTTGTCCGCGCTATACGGAACGGAATATTGTGGCCTGAATACGGGACCTCAAGATTATTTTTCAATTGGAATATATGAGGAGATATCACAGATGCTTTTTTAAATTGTTTTCACCTTGGGTGGCCCAAAAGCCTTAAAACTATCAAAGTTTTGATTTTTTTTATGGAACACCCTGTATATTATTGCATGCTTGGAATGGGCGTTAAGAGAATTGAGTTTCAACAGAATTTTCGTTACTCAAACATTGTGGTTTTTCAGGAAAATCGATTTTTCTCAAAATCTGAAGGAAATTTTGTCCTCAAAATACCCAATTTTCAAGATATTCAATCGAAATTGATAGTGACGCGAGAAAATAGCTCGGTATTGATATTTGAATTCCTACAAGTTGTCGCGAAAAAATGATTCATTTGAGGTTAACATATTTTTCTATTCACTCAAAAATTCATATTGTTATAATCTATCGAATAATGCTAGAATTCTGTTCGAATGAAACATTCACAGAATTTTCTTTCATCAGGCTATCTGTTCCCAAAGGAAATGTCAGATAATTCTCTGTCAGTTGAAATTTTAGAACAGAACTTAATAAGGCTAACGTATTTGTATTAATAATTTGTAATTTTGTGATTTAAATAAGTCAAAATATAAATTTGTTCGAAAGAAGATCGTATTGTCATGATATTCATCGGTATATCGTGGACAACCCTGTATACTGTTTAGCGAAATATATAGCTAATAAATTGAACTGAATTACAAAGCAACCAAAGAACGCCAAAAATAATACAAAAACTAACAGATATTGCCCTGAAAAGGCAAACAAGCTGAAAATCATATGACATAATAATCATATTATTATTTTCGAAAAGATAAAAAATATACTCTACTTAACGCGACCATTTCGCGTATGGTTTCTATTGAAAAAAACACAGTTTTACCTTATAGCTCGAAAACCGTTTGGTAGCTCGAAAACCATAGGGTATAAAATTTTTTAATGCATCTCCAGATTTTATTCAAAAACATGGCTGAAAAAGCTGAACATATTTTTCAAATAACTTAATTAGTACCCCAGATATAGTATTTAGCCTGGATCCCAGATAAAATTCAGGAGTATATCGAAAGAGTTTTTTCTCCATTGGTAATATTTCATATAGCTGCCCCATAAAAACATGGAATTGATGAGAAATATGCCGAATTTTTCTATATTATTTGGTGCAATTATGCTGTTATAAATCAATAAGGAATTATGAATTTTCGAACAAAACAATAAGAATATATAAAATATTCATCATTATTGGATTTGCGTACCAAGTTTCAATGTTTTAATCAAAATAAAGGTTAGAAATTCGACATATATAATTCAATTATGAGTTGAAGATTTTTACTAGTAATAATAAGTTTCAAACAAAATTTGGAACATGAATCACAAATGGTCTGGAAATAAAAAATGAGGTAATTTTGGTGAGCTTCAGCTTTTAGAAAATGTAAGCGGAGACTATTTCTACGATACAAGTTGAATATTTGACCCTATTTTAATTAGAGGGATTTTACCCAGATAACACGGTTGCGTATAACAGCAATATCCCATATTCAAAACTTTACAATTGAAACATATTTTATATCAAAAAAATTCCATGAAGCAAATATGAAATGAAAACTTTGAAAAAATTCCTATTAGATATATCTTTTTCAGCTTCATGTATGTTTTATTTATTGAAATCTCATATTTTTGAAGATTTTCAGAAATTATATATAATGATAAATTTTACTTGAATTAATGATTATATATAATTTCTGAAAGTTTTCAAATCTATGAGCTTTCGAAGAATAATACATACTTGCATAAAAAATATAATGACATATTTAAACCTTTACACTAAATGAAGCAATAAAAATGAAGAGTTGTATAATAATATTTAATGGGAAAGATAACCAAAATTGTGACACAAGTTATTATTAATTCTTACTTTGAATGCAATACGGATAAGCCAGAGAAAAAGCAATATACGTATGAAGGTTAAATTGAGGTTTTACATATAGGAAGAAAATGTCTAAATTGAATGAGGAAGTCGTGATGTAGTTCATAATTTTATGTTTGAACAATAATTGAAGTTTGCCTTTGATTCTACTGCCTCAACAACAAATTTCAGGAAACAAATTATGAGATGAGCATATAAGATAAATAATTTTTTATTGGAAATCAGTAAATTATCAGAAAATATTTCTCTCGTATTGAAGATATTGTTGTATATAAATTTTTCGAAATAACAAGAAAATTTGAATAGATATTATAAAAACGAGCTTTAAATAAGAATAATGCAAGAAGCAGAAATTCACCGGAAAATCTATAGATCCAAGTAGTAGCACAACACAACACACAAATAACTGTTCTTTAAGTGACTAATTTTCACGTGAAATTAACAATAATTCTGAATGACTGAGAAAATATAGGGTTCCGAACGACCAGGTTTTGGACTACCTGTAGGGGGGGCAAAACTATTCATATTGGAGGAAATCCACCCGAGATTGGGACCGCCCCTTTTGCAAATTATTATGAATATTTCAATACATAAAATTTCTTTCAATTTTGTATATTATAAATATACACTCATATAAAAGTGTCTGATTATGAAATTTGATCTGAAAAATTTTCAGTCCATATAAGCATCGCAAGTGTGTAAAATCAAAACTTTTGTCAAAAGGGACAGTTTTTCAAAAGAAGAATAATACTATATTTTTGTCAAATTTCAAAATTAATATGTAACACTAAAAAAAGATGTAGGTACTCTATCTTCTTAGGGGGCTATACGATTCTATCGTGAATGCCGGGGGGAACTCTTTTGGCAACGTTTAATTAATATCTTTATTATACTGTAAAATATATTTTCATTTGCGAACTAGATGGGTATGTTTCTTCGAATTTCGAGCTTTAATGAGATAAACTAGAATATTTTTCAGATCTGATAACTTCGTATCGATCTGTACTACGTGTCTGTAAGCTTAAGCTCATAAATCAAATAGGAATTCTAGAAATAATCTGGATCAATTATTTGATAGCTAGGATTTCAAGAATGTTGAATGAAGCTACTGTGAAAGCGATTCAAAGAAGTAAAGAAGCAAAATAGACAGTATATATTTAAATTAGATACATTTCGAAAATATTGTCAATTCTCTCTCTCTCTCGAAGAAAACCGAGAAACTAATTAAAGTTGATAAGATTTTTCTTATTCAGACGACCATTATATATCCCGAATAATGAACTAAGACTTGAGATTCAAAATTATAGTATAGACAAAATAATTATATATATGGAAGGTATAATTTTATGATGAAAATTGATAAAATTTTTGGCAAACGATATATTTCAATTTCTTACGAAATAAAATTCTGATCAGAAACCCATGATTTTACCACTTTATTTTTTTTATGTTTTATGCGCTAAAACATGGTTCTCAGTCAACTCAGTTTGAGGAAGTGTAAAATACTAATATTGAAAAATTATTCAAAAAAACTCTACCCAAGATATTTTTTTGACGCTTGTAATTTGTTCGTATCACCAAACGTTCTCGAGTAAAAAACTATTAAACGATTGTATGCATACGCTGAATTGAAATCACTTCTAAATAAAAAAAATGACTAGTAGGCTTTGATTATTTTCATTTATTTATTCATTTTGACAGTTGCTAAGGTTGAACCAGTGTCTGCTCGAATTGCTCAATGAATTATTGATTAGTTTTGAGACGTTTGTTATTGCTGTAAGAGAAAATAGCCAATATTTAGGCTGATATCCATTACATGTTCGGTCTGTATGACGGAAATATGACAGAAGCTAGGGGATTATATCAGGTGCGCTTTCCAAATCGAGTAACATCAGACAGGCGAACATTTTCAAATATCCGCAGAATGTTGAGAGAAACTGGTACTTTTACTGCATATAATCATTTAGAAGGTGGATTGCAAACTTTGTGAACTCCAGATATTAAGGAAGCGGTTTCGAATTTTATTGATTTGAATCCTCATGTGAGTACGTGAAAAATTGGAAATCAGTTGAATATTTAACATGTTCTAGTTTGGAGTTTTCTCCACGACTTTTCTTGTACCTAAACAATTCATATTCATCGCGTCGAATATCTACTTCCTCGAGATTTTTCTTCAAGACTGAATTTCTGCCGAAGGTTCTCAGATAAAGTTAGAGAAAATGTTCTTTTTGATAGTGAAATAATGTTCACAGGTGGAGCTAACTTTCGTGAACCGTTGTCACAAATTTTCTCGAAAATCGTGGTTGGACTGGAGAAAAACCCCATTTGATTGAAGAATCTCATCATCAAGAACAATTCTCCCTAAATGTCTGGGTCGAAATTGTTGAAAATTATTTGATTGGGCCATATTCCTCTGCCTAACAGACTAAACGGTCCCGCTTATCGGCAATTTCTTGAAGAGGAGCTATCTCTATAGCTCGATGATGCTCCACTCTTATTGAGAAACATAATGTGGTTCATGCATGACGGGGCACTAGCAAATTTCAAGGGAGAAGCTACGGAATTCTTGAATAATACATCCAACAACCGATGGATAGGTCAGGATGGGCCAAAACCATAGCCTCCTAGGTCCCCAGACTTAAATAAATTAGACTTTTTCTTATGGGGATATATCGAAAAATTAGTTTATACCACTCAAGTGAACACTGCAGAGGAATTGAGAAATCGAATAATTAACCTCTTGTGACACGATGAAAACTACCCCAGGATTATTTCATAATATAATATGCGAATAACTACAGAGTCCTGTATTCTTGCAGGTGGAGGACACTTCCAGTTGTTAATTTAGTTTTTAATTGTTTCCTTTTTTAGTTTGATATTGAATAATTATAAGTTGAATCTCAGAAGACGAACTATCAAACTAAAGCAGATTTTGGCAAACCTAGATTTTTAAATTTTTTAGCAGAGTAGCATTCTATATATATATATATATATATATATATATATATATATATATATATATATATATATATATATATATATATATATATATATATATATATATATATATATATATATATATATATATATATATATATATATATATATATATATATATATATATATATATATATATATATATATATATATATATATATATATATATATATATATATATATATATATATATATATATATATATATATATATATATATATATATATATATATATATATATATATATATATATATATATATATATATATATATATATATATATATATATATATATATATATATATATATATATATATATATATATATATATATATATATATATATATATATATATATATAGTAAAAGATAAGTACTCCTGGTAGCTGACCCCATAGCCGTCTTCCAGGAATCGACTATCTTCTCAGGTGTCTATGTTCAACACTTGTAGAACCATTTGAATTCATTATAAGATTAGATTTGATACTGTTCAGTCCTTTATCGTATTGTACGTTGTGACTTAAAATAAAATAGTTTTTAAAAACAGTTTTCGAATCTTTTTGTTTATAACTGGCGCTGCGAACAGGATATCGCGACTGGACCCCCGAAAATCGATTTCGAAGGTTCCATTAGTGAATACGGACTTCAAAATTCTTTCATCTACCGAAAGAAAAGACAAAGTGCCGTGTTCGGAGAACTCCAGTTGACTCTCAAGTCTTTGTGCGATATTCCAACCAACCACAGAGGATAACATCGAGGGAACACTCACTTTTGGATGCAAATCTTGGTGCTGTAAGTCCTTTTCTGTTCCTCTCCTAATTTTAAGTGATTGCTTGTTTCATACCTATCAGAATTATTTTTCACCTATGTCCGATTCTGATCTCAAAGATTCAAACGAAATCGAATTAATTGCTTCCAGACTTAGAAACTCTTAATCTAGGAACCACACAGGTTCGAACAAATAATTCCCCGATTTAAAATAAATCACATCCCTTGAGGAAAGCTAGATTTTCGCTCATTAATTACGAACGTATACAGGAAGAGACTCTGCCAGAAATGAGTCTTAATCAAAGTCAGACAAACTCAACACCTATTCCTTCAGGAACTACATCAAACCTCGAACCACTTTCTAGAAATGATATTCAACTTCTTTTACAATCCATCCTGAATATTTTCCTGGCGAGAACCTTTCAATTTTTGTAAATGAAGTCGATAACTTATGTAAGCACCTAGAGGGTAGGTTAAATGCAGATTTAGTTTATGTGGTAAATTTTCCATAAGATCTAAAATCAAAGGCGAAGCAAGAGACTTTCTTTCTTTCCAAAACGCTACAAATTGGCCTTCGATAAGGCGTGTTCTTTTACAAAAATACGGTGATCAGAGAAGTGAAGATCTTTCAGTTTCATCACTTACTCATTGTGTTCAAAAAGAAACGAAACATACATGCAATATTATAGTAGAATTCTCAAAAGTTACAGTGACTTAATACAATATCTTACGCTAAATATAGCAGATCCTGTATTTTTTAATACAAAAGCGAGATATGGAGATTGGCTCTTAAAACCTTTCAAATTGGTCTTCTAGAACCACATAGAAGCTTTTTGAGTAATTTCAATCTAAATTCTAACGAAGATTGTATAAATAAATGTCAGTTTTATGATAATAGAAAACAAGAGTGGGAGTTCAGTGAGTTTATTAGAAGAACTCAAGAACCAGATAGGAAACCTCAACAAAATTTTCTGTTATCCAGATCTATGATCAATACGAATCGCCAACCTCGAAATCAAAATTCTCTTTCATTTACAAATCAACAATCCCCTAGATTTGTACAACAATCACAAAATTCTTTTTCTTCCGCAAATCAACAAACTTCTAGCTTCGTACAACAATCACAGAAAATAAATCTAGAAAATTTCACTAATAAACCTTATTCTCATAATAACCAGGGTTTTCCAAATTCCATAAATAAGCCTCTTCCTTCATGGAAGGTACCACTTACTAACAAGAAAGTATTTGGAACAAATCCAGGTTCCAGTTTTACAAAAACGAAATACCAACCAACCCCAATGTCGACATCAACCATAGTACGACAACAACATCCACATCAAAGAACTTTTGAATTTGAAGAACTCTATAATGTCGAAACTCAAAACGACGACTTCAATGAACACTTTGAAGAACTACTTGACGAAAATCTTTATGACGAAAACGACGAGACTGACGAAAATTCTCGGTCAACGGCCTCGGAATCCCAACAGAAATAGATCTGAACTGTCTAAAAACGAAATCGAAACTACCATTCATTTACTTACCTCAGGTAGATCTCAGAATTTTAATTGATTCAGGTGCAACAAATTCGGTCATAAATCCAAAACCAGCTTTTGAAAAATTCTCAAAATTCATGTACAAAAAACCATTCCACGTTTATAGTCTAGGAAATACAATTTATGCTGAAAATAACTTGAAAGTACCTTTGCTTCATGAAATTGGTATTTTTGATGATATCCACTTTCACGTCGTCAAATGGCATAAAAACTTCGACGCTCTATTAGGAACTCATGACCTACAAAAATTGTGTGCAAAAATAGATTATAAAAGAAATATTTTAGAAATAAATGATTTAGAAATTCCATTCTTTCTAGAATTCGCTGATTTCAAAATTGAACCCCAACGTGTAAGAATTAATTCAAGTATCAAGGTACCTGTTTCCATCGAACATGGAGAAATTATTTTTCCAGAAACAAAATTTCATGAAAATTTTACAGTCCCAGAATCTATCGTTAACGCTCGAAACGTCTATTGCATTCTTCCAGCTCACGAATCTGCTGATATCGAAGTCAATTTTCTGAAAGAATCCCTGTCACACCATTTTACGAGTCCGAAATTTCAGAACCACACTTAGAAAACAACAGGAGTCTGAAAATTGCAGACCACATCAGAACTGCGCATATGAATTCCGAAGAAAGGCAGAAGATATTGAAATTATGTGGTAAATTCCGAAATATTTTTATAATGAAAACTGCGACCTCTCATTCAGCAATACGGTAAAACATAAAATTCGTACTAAAGACGAAGAACCAGTCTTTGTGAAATCTTTTCGCCATCCAAAACAATGCAGCTAGAAATTCAAAATCAAGTTCAAAAATTACTAGACGATAAAACCATAAGACCATCGATTTCACCTTACAGTGCACCGGTTTGGATCGTACCTAAAAGGCCGACGCATCTGGTAAGAAAAAATACCGTATGGTGATTGACTATCGCCGCTTAAATGAGAAAACTATCGAAGATAAATATCCACTTCCTCGAATAGACAAGATTTTGGATAATCTAGGTGAAAGTCGTTACTTTTCGACAATCGACCTAGCCCAGGGATTTCACCAGATTGAAATGGACGAGAATTCAATCGAAAAGACAGCATTCACTGTCAATAATGGGCATTACGAGTATTTACGTATGCCTTATGGTCTCAAAATGGTCCTAGCAATTTTCAACGCGTGATGGACAATGTCCTGAAAGAATTTCTACATAAATTCTGTTTCGTCTACATGGACGACGTGGTCATATTTTCGAAAAGTTTACAGGTACACATTTGTCATCTTCAACTAATTTTTCAAAACTTCAAAATTTCAATCTCAAAATTCAGCTTAACAAATCTGAATTCCTCAGTAAAAACATAGAATTTTTAGGTCACGTTATAACACCTGAAGGCATAGCTCCAAATCCGTCTAAAGTAAAAGCAATTCAAAATTACCCCATTCCAAAAACCGTCAAAGAAATTAAATCACTTTTAGGCCTAATAGGTTACTATCTAAGATTTATCCAGAATTTTGCAAAAATAGTTTCCCCCATGACAAAATGTTTAAAAAAAAGGCGCAAAAATAAATTCTAACGACCCAGAGTATATTTCAAGTTTTCAACTTTGTAAAGAACTTTTGATGAATGCTCCAATTTTAGCTTATGTAGACTACGAGAAAGACTTCAAAGTTACTACAGACGCATCAAACGTGGCAATTGGAGGCGTTCTTTCACAATCTGATCGACCCGTTGCCTACTATTCTCGAACCTTAAATTCAGCTGAACGCAATTACTCGACAATTGAAAAAGAACTGTTAGCAGTACTTGACACAACGAAATTTGTCAGACCTTATATTTTTGAAAGAAAATTTACTTTAGAGACAGACCACCAACCACTGATATGGCTCTACAAATTAAAAGAACCAAATTCTAGGTTAATTCGTTGGAAATTGAAATTGGACGAATTTGACTACGATCTTGTACACAAGAAAGGTAAGAAAATATAGTAGCTGACGCTTTATCTCGTGTAGAAGTGAATAATACCGAAAACAATGACGCCACTGATACAGACGACAGCTCTATTCTACCAAATATCGAAGAAATTCCAATCTTGACTGACGAAGACTTAGACAGAATTTTAGAATCACAAAATGACGATATTATCCAGAACCCTGAATATTCCGAAATTCTGAAAGAGCTAGAGAACTCTAAAGATCAAAACAACACTCACCAAGACGACCAAAATTCCTGCGATACAGTTCATTCAACCCAAGAAGATAACGGTAAAGCTATCCCAATTAGTGAATCTTCAATTAATACTCTTCCCAATAGAATCATTTTAAATACTAGCGAACAATATAAGGTGAAGTACACTAAACCATTCAATAAAACACCTACATAGTATCCATAAGAAATAATTCAATAACAACCGACTTATCAAAAATGTTCAGAGAAATATTTCGACCGAACGAAACTTATGGTATCTTTTTCATAGACCACAATCTACGCCAACCTTTCATTCAGTTTTGCAAAGCAAATTTCAACTATGCAGTAAAACTTATAATTTCTAATAATTTTTGCAAAGACGTAACACTAACAGAGAATCAAAAGACACGGTTAAAACTTACCATGACAAAACCCACAATGGTATTACAGAGACGTATAATTATCTGAAACGAAAATACTACTGGCCTAACATGAAAAACACCATAGCCGAAATTATTAATTATTGCGAATTATGCCTCAGATCAAAATATGAGAGAAATCCGTACAAACCAAAATTTTCGGGACCAATTTTAGCAAAAAGACCATTTGACGTCATCCACATTGACACATTTTTCTTTCAAAATTCCAAATTTTTAACAGTTATAGACCTTTTCTCGAGATATGCACAAGCATACCTTGTAAAAGACGGAACAAGTCTCACAATTTTGAATAAATTACGTCACTACTTCTCTCATCACAATCTACCAAAAAAGATTGTTTCAGATGCGGGGAAAGAATTCCAAAATAAAACACTCATAGAATTCTGTAAATTGAACAAAATCGACCTACACTTTACAACAGTTAATAATCCAAATTCAAACTCACCAATCGAACGTTTTCACTCTACAATTCTGGAGAAACTCAGGATTCTCAAACTCAAGAATCAGAATGACATTCCGGCGAATCTAATGATATCCGCCACCCTTATTTATAACCAATCAATACACTCATCCACAGGATATTCCCCATTCCATTTACTTTACGGACCTTACGATAGACCAATAGATTTTGACTTAGACATGACTGTTTATGAACATTATAGTGAGAAAAGAAAACAAGAAATTTTACCGTTTTTCGATCAAGTTTATTCAAAAATGAAGAGAAAGCTAGTATAATTTTAAATAAGCGTAACGAAAATCGTAACGATCCTCCCGATTTAGAACAAACAGAAGTGTTTGTTGAACGAAATAGACCTCAAAAGGTTGATCCCCTTTTCGAGAAAATTTCAGTTGAATGTCAAAAAGACAGTAAGATTATAGGAAAAACTGAAAAATCACGCACGACCAGTGCAAACATCAAACATGTAAAGAGAGTAAGGAAGGGTATTTCTTGTTTACAGAATACTCCCGATATTACTGTCGCAGATCCAAATGAACCAGGGCCTTCACATCGAGCCGATTAAAAATAATGGATACTTCGAAGAACCCTTAGGCGAAGTCAAGTTCTTTGACCATTATCACAATTTCTTCCATTCATTAATACAACAAATTTGATGGCTAATTATAAAATTTGCTCTACAATTCTCGGGTACTTCAGAGAAACAGCACCATCGACAAGTTCACTCATCGAATCTATCTCCAACTCGATCGGAATTTGCAAAGATCGAACAATTGATCGGTAAAATAAGTTATAAAAGAATAAAACGAGGAATGATGAATTTCCTTGGGACAGGTGTAAAATTCATTACCGGTAACCTTGATGATGATGATCTTAAAACAATAAACGAGAATTTAGAGGCTCTCCACAAGAGCAAGAGTTCTGAAATAAATAAAATCAATAAGTTAACTTCATTCGCTAACCACCTATCTAAAAGATACTCCGATGACTTGGAATTATTGAATAAAAATATTTTGAGTACTCGAAGATTTTTTCAAACCTTGACAACAACAGAAGAAATCAGAATACTTTTGCAAAATGAAGTATTCCATTCAGAAATGTTACTAGATACACTATCAATGTTAGAAAGAACAATAAGTCTTGCCTTCAATGGAATAGCAAATCTTGAAATTATAACCGTTAACGAGACGTTAGAAATTCAAAACTATTTAGAGAAAATTTACAAATATCAGCAATTATCTTCAATCGATCATATTCATTTGTTCAAGGTGTTAGAGTTTGCAAAGATCTCTATAATCGGTACAGATCAAGCAATCACTTTCCTCCTCAAAATTCAGATTTTTCAAAATATTATGGCTAACTATTTCCGAATATACCCTATCCCTAACCACCAAGATATTGCCTTGCTTCCACCAAAGAAGTATCTCGTCAAGTTTGAAAATGAAAACCGATGGACCAACGAGGAATGTCGAAACAGTTCTGATTCCATATCCTACTGCTACCAGGAGACATTTGCTGAGAACTGCAATCTCCAAACTTTTCAACACTGCCGTACAGTGAAAATAGAAAACAAATACGAAATCATCCATGTCCTGAAGAACAAAGAACTGTTAGTACTTTTTCAAGAACCACAAGAAATTCTTGAAGACTGTCAAGGAAAGCTGACCAGAAATTCTGTCAAAGGAACGAGTTTGTTGAGCTCACCATGCAGGATAATTATTGGTACATCTTCCTACGATAACACCGTTCCAGTATTCGAGATTGCTACGCAAAATATTAGCGAAATCGACCTCAAATCTGAAAAAAGATCGATCTCTACCTACGACACTTAAATTATCCAACTGAAATCATCAAAGAAGCCAAAGAACTTAACGAACAACCCCTGTACCTACAGCCTCTAACCCAAGTATTCCATTACTCCTTGAGCGTAACCGTAGCTTGTTGCATGATAATAATTTTCACAATAATCATACGACACAGAAAACGAGTCATTGAACTGCTCTATTATCCGAGGCAAATCATCCACATATCCAAGGACAGCAAACCAACTCTAGAAGAAAATTTGAACGAGGACGTTCAAAACTAAGGGGAGAGGAATTACGTTATGCTTTACTAAGAAGAGAGTAAAGATGAGCACTCCCGGTAGCTGATCCCATAGCCGTCTTCCAGGAATCGACTATCTTCTCAGGTGTCTATGTTCAACACTTGTAGAACCATTTGAATTCATTATAAGATTAGATTTGATACTGTTCAGTCCTTTATCGTATTGTACGTTGTGACTTAAAATAAAATAGTTTTAAAAACCGTTTTCGAATCTTTTTGTTTATATATATATATATATATATATATATATATATATATATATATATATATATATATATATATATATATATATATATATATATATATATATATATATATATATATATATATATATATATATATATATATATATATATATATAGGATGCTATTCGCTAAAAAAATTTAAGAAATACTCGTTAGGTTTGCCAAAATTATTTTTTTTTTGATAAAAATTATAAAATTTTCAGAAAACTTTATTCCATTCACATATACAAATAATTTAATATGAAATAAGATTCTGATCAGAAACCTGTGAATCTACCTCTTTATTTTTTGTCTCATGTAGAGAACATTGTTCTCTCCTAATATTCCAGTCATCTCAGCATGAATAATTGTAAATAATTAATTTTGAGATATCATTTGAAAAGACTCTACCCAAGATATTTTTTTCGAAACTATTGAGGCGGGGTCAAAAAAATTGTATAAACATGTGAAATTTAGTACAGTGGAAGCCGTTTCGTGACTAGAAATTGAATGCGTTTCTATTTACCATTTCACACTCCCGAATTACGATTCAAATAATTTAATTGGAAACACCCTTCTAGTGATACATTTTTGGCTGGCCCAAATCTTTCTATCTTTCTAACTAGCGTTTTACATTACATGTCAATGTATGGAATGTAATTACTTTGAATTCATCATTTAAACCTGCAATATTTCAGAAAAATTTCACTTATATTTCAGTTAATGGAATTTGAAAAATTTAGCAGCGTAGCCCATGTTTTCAAATCAGGTCAAAAATAATAAATAAACATAAGGGGCGTAGAAGGGTAACTTAGAATAAATTAATCTTTGAGTCATAAAGCTATTGGAGAAAACTAACGCTCACGTGCTTTTGAAAATCTGGGGCCTGTAATAAAGTTACAGATATATTGGGTGGCTACTTTTCAAATGATCTCCATGTATATAGATTCTTGTAAAGAAATTTAATATCTGGTTAACAAAATATTGTGTAAAAATTAACCGAGAAGGGAATTGAACCACCAAATAAGTCATCCATTAATCCAAAGGACGCTTTTTGTCTAAGGATTCTCTAAGTGTTGATACACCTCGTAGCGTATAAGACTAATAACAACCAAAATCATTTTTTTAAACAAAAATTTTATTTTTTCACAAATTTTGTCTCACTAATCACAAACAAAAGAAAAAGAATTATCCAATTTAGTACAGTCGTTTGCGCGTACATATAGTTCGGTAATTAATTTTATTTATAAAGATAGATGGAATAGACATCTGAATATCTTCTTGTCCGCAATATCATAAAATGAAGCAAATTCTTTAACTTGTGTGAAACTTCCATTCGAAAACGAAGAAGAGGGAAAATATAAAATAATGAAAGGTGCTTCGAAAAGTGAACACTTCACGCTGCATCTAGAGAAATATCCCTAGATATTCTTTGAATTAATTTGGATCTTCTAGTACCAAATGAAAATTTGAAATTCAACTTTTTCATTGGAGACTATCAGAAAAAACATACATATTTCTGAAACCTTCTAATTTCATTCAGTAATGGTTGTTATTCCATTTCAGATTTTAGTACCTGCATCTTCACAGCCGAAGAGGTGCGGAATAACCAAATAAAGAGAAATACAAAACTCAAATCGATTTAATGTGGTCAATGATGATGATGACATAACCCTGTGACTTCTTGAATAACATACTGGAAATTTGTTATTTACTTTAATAGCTTTAACAGCAGGTACTTAACAAAATAATCCGATTATTGAAGTTCGCATCCTGTTTAATGTCAGTAGGTATAAATCCCAACAATGTGACTTTGATAAATATGCATGCAACAAAGAAGGAGATTATTTTAAATAACCACAAGAACTGTATTCATCTGAAAAATATAATTATGAGTAACCCAAACCATAATGAAATTGGTGAAACGAAATTTCACACCTTCATATTTTTTAATATATTTTCTTATTACTACATAAGAAAATGTTTAAAAAATAACAAAGCATAAAATTTTATCTCACCAGTAGGAGATGTCCAGCTGCTATAGGATATAAACATTTGATGAGCATTTCCAGTGTTTGTTCTAGTTTCTCACTAATTCACATCTGTTTTAATTGGTTATGAATCTCCTCAAAATAATAATGAACGTTCATTGAATTCGGAATAATATCAAAAGTAATGTATTGAATTATTATAGTAATACGCATAAGCAATTAGAAAAAGAGGCTTTCACATTTTCAAATATAATTGAGAAATTATCTAAAGAGGCGTAATTTTTAATGATAATCTCAAATTCCGAAACTCTATCTCTCTCATCTATAATTTTAATTTAAATCCTCGTGGTCTTTGTAATATTATCGCATTGCCTCCTTGATAAGATTCTGTTAAGAAAACTATATTTAACTTGATAAGATTATGGTAGGAAAAATTTTCTATTCAATTTTCAAAATATTGGGCAATTTGTTACTGACAAAATGTTTTCATGTCCCCGTTTATATAGAAGGGACATGAACATGTCTATTTAAGAGATCTGATAAATTTCTACTTTCTGGTCTTCTTCAATAGGGTATAGTAATCAATTTTCGTCATCTCTGTTCAATTTAAAATTTTTTTGACGCTTGTAATTTGTTCGTATCTCCAAACGTTCTCGAGTAAAAAACTATCAAACGATTGTATGCATACGCTGAATTGAAAGCACTTCTAAATAAAAAAATGACTAGTAGGCTTTGATTATTTTCATTCATTTATTCATTTTGACAGTTGCTAAGGTTGAACCAGTGTCTGCTCGAATTGTTTTTAAATTAATGATTAGTTTTAAGACTTATGATGTTATTGCTGTAAGAAAACATGGCTAATTTTACTAAAGCCGAATTGGCTGATATCCATTACATGTACGGTCTGGCTGACGGAAACATAACAGAATCTAGGGAATTAGATCAAGTGTGCATTCCAAATCGAGATACATCAGATAGGCGAAGATTCTCAAATATCCACAGAATGTAGAGGGAAACTAGTACTTTTACTGCAAATACTCTATTAAAAGGTGGATTTCAAACTTTGTGAACTCCAGATATTGAGGAAAAGGTTTCGAATTGTATTGATTTGACTCCTCATGTGAGTACAAGAAAAATTGGAAATCAGTTGAATATTTAACATGTTCTAGTTTGGAGTATTCTCCACGACTTTTTCTTGTACCTAAACAATTCATATTCATCGCGTCGAATATCTACTTCCTCGAGATTTTTCTTCAAGACTGAATTTCTACCGATGGTTCTCAGATAAAATTAGAGAAAATGCTCATTTCGATAGTAAAATAATGTTCACAGACGAAGCTAACTTTTCGAGAACTGCTATCACAAATTCTCAGAAAAATCATTATTGGTCTTAGGAAAACCCCCATTAGATTGAAGAATCTCATCATCAAGAGAATTCTACTTAAATGTCTGGGTCAGAATAATTGAACATTATTTGAGTTGACGTTTTTCTTGCATAACAGACTAAACGGTCCACTTATCGGCAATTTCATAAGGAGAAGTTACCTTTAATGCTCGATGATGCTAAACTTTTGGTGAGAAACATAATGTGGTTCTTGCATGACGGGGCACCAGCAGATTTCAATGGAGAAGCTAGGGAATTCTTGAATACTACATTCAACAACTGATATATAGGTTGGGGTGGGCCAGAACCATGGCCTCCTAGGTCCCCAGACTTAAATATTTTAGACTTTTTCTTACGGAGATATCTCGAAAAATAAGTTTATTCCACTCAAGTGAACACTGCAGAAGAATTGAGAAATAGAATAATTAACCTCTTGTGACACGATGAAAACTACCCCAGGATTATTTCATAATATAATATACGAAGGACAGAGTTTTGTATTCTTGCAGGTGGATGACAATTTCAGCTGTTAATTTATACCACTTTAGTTAACACTAGCAGGCGGGCAGATCTACCTTGTATATCAAACGCCTAGCCGGGCAGATCTACCTTGTATTTCAAACGCCTAGGCGGACAGAATTACCTTGCACCCAAAACGGCTAGGTGAGCAGATCTACCCTGTATATCAAACGCCTGGGCGGACAGATCCACCTTGTATATCAAACGCTTAGGCGGACAGATCTACCTTGCACCCAAAACGCCTAGGCGGACAGATCTACCTCACAATCCAAACGCCTAGGCAGGCAGATCTACCTCTCTTCCTCAAACAGCTACGCGCCCGAACTACCTCACGGATAATCTCCCTGAACTATCTTACGCCTTCAAACGTATAGAACTACCTTGCGCCCGATCATCCAGACGACGTAAACCACCTTGTATCCAGAACTACCTTGTTATAAACGCTCAAGCGCCCTCGACCGGTCAGACCCCCTGAACGTCCAGACGCCTCGAACACCTTGTGCCCAAAACCTACCTTGCGCTTCGAACACCTGGGCACTCCGACTCCATCAGCGCTCGAGTTCGTAGAATCCTCAAACGCCTAAGTTCCCTGAACGTTCCATCATCCATCGTCTCGAATTACCTAGCATTTTAAAATGCTGTGTCAACCTGGCGCTTAAAATGCTCAGGCGCCCTAAAAATACAGGCACGGTGGGCGCCTAGACGACCGAAAAAGTTCATTTGGCACTCTTAATAATAATACGAATATATATACATCATCAGTCGCCCTGAAACATCTCAACATATTCAAATATAAAGATACCTTTCAATTTATATCTTGTATGTTATATAACATATGACTCATAATGAATGCTATATCAATCTTTCTTTGGGCTTTTTTAGGCAGTCTTTGGTTCGTCTTCAGTCATTATTAAGTCAATATAATATAATAATAGTTATATGAGTGTGTGTGTGTGTGTGTGTGTGTGTGTGTGTGTGTGTAGATGTGTTCAAATGCATAAATTTATGCAATTTCAATATGTCCAATATCACAAAATAACTTACAAATTTGACCCAATTACACTCAGAGCTCACTATCAATTATCCTAATGAAAATGTAAATGGAATTCAATGTATTTGAAGTAAAGTTATTCAAGTTGAAATGTATGAAAGTGACTCTTTGAAAGTGAGTTTCTACTTTGTGTGCATGTAAGTATTTTCTTTTTAATGAAATATTCATTGTTAGATTTCAATCCACCCGACAACACGAAAGAATTAATTGGATCCACTGTGAACAGGTTGGAAAATTAAATTAAAAATAAGCAAAGAAAATATTGAGCAATAACAAGAAAGTTTCAAGTAAATATAAATGTGATACATCTCTCTTATTTGATAATAATCTTCGTAGAATTTTTTTGTAAGTAAACCAGTCTGATTAATAATAGTTACAATAGAGTCAGATCTCAAACTCTGAAGGAAAGATATCAAGTAAATTACCTGCAATTTTTAACTTCAAAATTTATTTGTTGAACAATTCTTCATACAGTTCGCATGATAACTTGAGCTTTTCAGGATATTCCAATATTTACATAACACATAAGCTACATGTTTTGAGCTACTTCTGTGCATAACACATTGTATTTTAAGAAATTTAGTCAATGCTGTTCACTGCAATTCAGGTAGTCTATACAGTCCGAAAGTAAAATTTCTTCTTTACTGGTATTTGTGGGAAACTCGTAAGTTTAACAGCTCCAAACTTTTGAAAAATTGTCATTTGGAAAACAATACTGCAAAAGATGAGTGCAGGAACTGAGAAAATACTGAAGGACCTACATTAATGCAATACTCTTCGAAGAAAATTGAGAGAATTCTATGTAAAATAACTTAGGAAGCACACACTTCATATGAGGAAGAAGTGTATTCAGAATCTAATTTAGCGCCGCACACTGTCTTGCGCCTAAAACTCGGGCCCTTCGAACCACCCAGCGCCCCGATACGTCAGACCCTCTGAACGTCCAGACGCCTTGAACATCTAGTGCCCAAAACTATACTCCAAACAGCTGGGCTCTCCGACTCTCCCGGCTTCCGAGTTCCTAGAATCCTCAAACGCCTAAGCTCCTTGAACGTTCCATCATCTGTCGTCTTGAATTCCCTAGCAACTGAAAATGCTGTCGTCAACTTGGCGCCTAAAATGCACAGTCGCCCTAAAAATACAGGCACGCTGGGCGCCTAGACGACCGAAAAAGTTCATTTGGCACTCAAAATAATATCATCAATATATATATATATATATATATATATATATATATATATATATATATATATATATATATATATATATATATATATATATATATATATATATATATATATATATTATTACTAAAAAAATATGTAGATACTGTATCTTCACATGGGGCTATCCGATTTTATCGTGAATGCCGGGGGAACTCTTCAGGCAACTTTGAATTAATATCTTCATTATACTATAATAGCAATATTTTTTCGTTCTCGAATTGAATGGGTTTGTTTTTCAGAGAAATACTAGAATATTTTTCAGATCTGGTAATTTTGTATCGATTTGTACAATGTTTCTGTAAGCTTCAACTCATAATTCAAATAGGATTTCTAGAAATAACCTGGATCAATTTTCGATAGCAAGGATTTCAAGAACGATAAGTGATGCTACTGTAAAAGCGATTGAAAGAAATAATGGAGCAGAATAGACAGTATATAGTTAAATCAGATACACTTCAAAAATATCAATTTCGAAGAAAAACGAGAAAATAAATAAAGTTAATAAGATTTCTTCCATTCGGACGACCAATATATGTCCCGAATAATATACAAGGACTTAATATTCAAAAATAATTGGATATAAAGCGGAATATGTGAAAACTGATGACTTCAAGACTCTAGATATTCTTAAGCTAAATTTCGGGAATGAAACATCTAACAATCACGGGTAATTTCTGTGATACTTTTACTTCTTTTTAGAGTACTGACGAAAGAATTATATATATAGAAGGTCTTATTTTATGATAAAGAATGATTAAATCTTCAGGAAACTATATATTTCATTCACATGTACAAATAAATTATTATGAAATAAAATTCTGATCAGAAACCTATGATCTTACCACATTATTTTTTTTATGTTTTATGCAACAAAACATGGTTCTCTTCCTATACTTCAGTCAACTCAGTTCGAGGAATCGTAAATTACTAATATGGAAAAATTATTTAAAAAACTCTACCCAAAATATTTCAAAGCTTATTGAGGCGGGGTCTAAAACTTGTAAACTTTAGTATGTTGGGAGCTATTTTGTGACTCGAAATTGAATCCGTTTCAATTCACCCTTAATTTCTCCGGCAATACAATTTAATTGTATATCAATTATTATTATTATTAATTAGAATTATTTTTGGATAGCCCATATCTTTCTGTCTTTCTAATTAGCGTTATGCATTACATGTCAATGTTTGGAATGTATTTTTTTCGAATTCACTATTTAGAACTGCAATATTTTAGGAAAATTTTACATTGATTTCACTTAACGGAATTCAAAAACAATTTCACCCACGTTTTCATATAAGATCAGTGGTGATGAATGGACATTTGGGGCATAAAAGGGTGAGTTAGAATACATTCATCTTCGAGTCATGAAGCGATTCGAGGAAAATTACGCGCTTTTGAAATTTCTTGGGCCTTTAATAAAGTTACAGATATCTTGGGTGTCTACTTTTCAAATGATCAGCCTGTATATAGATTCTTGTATGGAAATTTAATATCTGATTAACAAACTCTTGAGTAAAAATTAAAACCGAAAAGGGAATTGAACAACCAAAGAAGTCATACAATAATCCAAAGGACGCTTTTTGTCTAAGGATCCTCTAAGTGTTGATACCCCTCCAAGCGTATGAGACGAATAGCTACCGGCAATTAATTTTTTTCATGAAGATTCTTTTTATACGTTACCACAAATGAAAGAAAGAGAATTATACAATTTTGTACAGTCTCTTGCGCGTATATTTAGTTCGATAATCAATTGCATTTATATAGATGGATGAAATAGACGTCTGAATGACTTTTTGATCGGAATATCATGAAATGAAGGAAATTCTTGGGTCGGTGTAAAACTTCTATTCAAGAAGGAAGAAGAGAGAAAATATAAAATAATGTAAAGCTTCAAAAGTGAACTCTTTACGCTACATTTAGAAAAATATCCCGATTCAAATAGATATTCTTTTAATTGAAACTTTTAGAAGGATATGAAAATTTAAATATTAACTTCTTTATTGGCAACTATCAAAATAACATACATACTTTTGAAACTTTCCAATTTCATTCAGTTATGGTTGTTATTCCATTTCAAATATTAGTACCTACATCTTTACAGTCTAAGAAGTGCGGAAAAACCCAATAAAGATAAATATAGAACTAGAATCGTTATTATCTGATCTATGGTGATGATAACGTGTAACCCTCTGAATAACCCATTGGAAATTTGTACGGCTTATAGCAGGTACTTAACAAAATAATCCTGTTATGGAAGTTTTGCATCCTGACCAATGTCAGTGAGTCTGAATCCCAACAATGCGATTTTGAAAGTTATGCATTCGCCAAAGAAGAAGAATATTTGAAATAGTCACAAGAACTGCATTCATCTGCAAAATGCATTTTTGAGTACCTAAAAACATAATGGAAGTAGTCGAATTTGATAAGGAAATGTATTGAGAAATATCAAGGAATAAAATTTCGTTTTACCAGTGGAAGACTTCCAGCTGCTACATAATATAACACTTGATGAGCATATCTACTGGTCTTACACACAAGTTCTAATCGATTTTAATTATTTAAGAAGCCAGCAAAAATATGAGTGAACTTTCATTGATCTCGGAATATCAAGAAAATGTATTGAAATATTGTACAAGCACATAACTAATTGCAAAATTTATTAATAAAAAGAGGCAATCACATTTTCCAATTTTTTATGTATCCATTCATAATGAAGGCAATTAACACGTTTATTTTGAGAAACCAATAAATGTTCACTTTTTCTTCTCATATTTAAACAGCCAACTATATTTCATTTACATGTACAAAGAAATTAATATGAAATGAGATTCTGATCAGAAATCTATAACTCTACCTCATTATTTTTTTATGTTTCATGCACGAAAACATGGTTTTGTAATAATAATTGTGAATAATTAATATTGAGATATTATTCGAAAATACTTCTCCCCAGTTATTTCATGGCTTATTGAGGTGGGGTCAAAAAACATGTGAACTTTGGTATGTTGGGGGCGATTTTGTGACTCAAGTTGAATGCGTTCCAATTCACCCTTTCACTCTCCCACATTACAATTCATAAGGCTTCCGAATTTTTTAATATAATTCAGAAATTATCAGAAATGACGTCAATTTTAAATGAAAATCACATCTTCCGAAACTCGACTCTCTCATCTATAATTCTAATTTAATCCCACGAGGCCTTATCAAATTGAGCGAAGAGAAAAACATTCAGATGTGTTATATGTTACGTTTAATTCTGAAATAAAATAATGTAATACAGACTATAAGATTATTTTTCTTTTAGAATAACTTTAATTGCGATATTATAAATTTTGAAGTTTCTTTCTGCAACATGAGCGGATCTGATAGACAGGGTTTTCCGCGCTATACGGCACGTAATATTGTGGCCTAAATACGGGACTATAAGATTAATTTTCATTTGGGATATATGAAGAGCTATCAGAGATACTTTTCAATTTTTTTTTCACATTATACAGGGTGTCTCAAAATCCTTAAAATAATCAAAGTTGTGTTTATTTTCAAATAGAGCACCCTATATATCATTGTTTATTTGGATTGAGCTCTAAAAACAAATTGAGTTTCATCAGAAATTACTATACATAATTATTGAGGTTTTTCTGATATTTCGATTTTTCTTAAAAACTAAAGACATTTTTATTCTCAAAATATTGAAAAATTATTCAAATTAGTTCAGCGAAATTGACAATAAGGCGAGAAAATAGATCGTTATTGATATTTGAATTACTCCGGGTTGCCCTTAATATATAGTATGTGCCAGAATGAAAACTGATCAAATGGGAATTTCAAAGCGCAATAACCTGATTATCGTTCAATGATGAGAATATCGAAAAATTATTCAAATTAGTTAAGCGAAATTGTCAGTGACGCGAGAAAATAAATCGTTATTCATATTTGAATTACTCCGGGTTGACCTTAATATATAGGATGTGCCAAAATTAAAACTGATCGAATGGGAAATTCAAAGCGCAATAACTTGATTATTTCAAATACGATGCCATATTTTTCTATCGTCCCAAGTATTCATATTTTTATAACCTATCGAACAATCCTATAATGTCTTCACTTAAGAATACACTCTCTTATATTATGCGATAAAAATTAGAACTTCGCTCAAATTAAGGTTTCTCGAATGAAATATCCATAGAATTTTCCATTCATTTAGTTACCTGTTGACAATAGAAATGTCAGATAATACTGTGTCTGTCAGTTGAGTATTTAAAACAGAACTAAAAACGCCTCACGTATTCGTATTAATAGTCTGAGATTTTTTTGAATTTTGTGATTTAAATCAGTCAAAATGAAAACTTATTCAAAGGAAGATCGTATTGACATGATATTTATCCTCGCCGACCATCCTAAAAAAAGCTTCGTGGCATCTCATATTTCTACTCAATGGTATCCTGAAAGGTCTCATCATAAGCTAAGTGCTTTTGAAAGACATCTGATACAGTTTCAAGCATATCTTATAAGAAACCCACCACAAGAAAACCTACTATTCGAAATAAGGAGAATATTATTATATTACTCGGTTCTGTGATTGAAAATCCTAATACCAGTCAGAATCAAATAGGTCAAAATACTAATATTAGCTGAACAAGAATTTCCAGAATCCTAAAAAGCACAATGTTCAGCCTTATAGGATCCAGCTTGGTCAAAATCTCTATGGAAATGGTTTTAATAACAGATTTCAGTTTTGTTTGTGGGTGCCTGATAGAGTAACGGAAAATGACAGTTTTTTTGAGAACGTGTCGTTCAATGATGAATGTAATTTTCACAAGAATGGTCTACTGAATAGACACAATTTCCTTAATTATTCTGATTTTAATCCACCTACATACAGAGTAATGAATAATCAAAGGAGATGGTCTGTAAAAGTGTGGGGTGGAACTTAAGGGACCTCGTTTAATTGAACCATATTTTGTTGAATGACCTTTAAATGTTATAAAGTTCTTGAACTCTCTAACACGAACTTCCAATATTATTGAAAGAAGCTATGGAGCAAAATAGACTGTAGAAAAATTAGATTTACTTAAAAAATATCAATTATTATCGGAGATAAACGAGCAACTAAATAAAGTTATTAAGTTTTTATTTTCTTCTGCCGACTAATATATGTCCCGAATAATGAACTAAAACTTAAGATTCAAATATAATTGAGTATGTAGGGAGTATGTGAGAACGGAAGACTGCAAGACTCAGATAATCTAAAGCTAAATTTTGGGCATATTACATAATCATTTGTTGATAATTATCACAGGTAATTTATGTGATACATAGGTTTTCATAAGACTTTTTCAAAGTACAAAGAATACATATAGGTCTTATTTTATGATAAAAATTATAAAATTTTCAGAAAACTATATTTCATTCACATATACAAATGAATTAATATGAAATAAGATTCTGATCAGAAACCTATGATTCTACCCCATTATTTTTTTCTTGTTTTATGCACAAAAACATGGTTCTCTTTCTATACTTCAGTCATCTCAGTTTGAAGAATTTTAAGTTACTAATATTGAGATATTATGTGAAAAGACTCTAAACCAAGATATTTCATAGCTTATTTGGGTGGAGTCAAAAAATAGTAGAAACATGTAAACTTTAGTATATTGGAAGCCGTTTCGTGACTCGAAATTGAATGCGTTCCAATTCACCCTTTCACTCTCCCGCAGTACAATTCAAAAAATTTAAATGGAAGTACACTTCTAGTAATACATTTTTAGATAGCCCATATCTATCTATAATTCTCATTCGGAATAATATCAAGAGAAATGTGTTGAACTATTGTACAAGCACATAACTAATTGTAAAAGCAATAACAAAAAAAGGCATTCACATTTTTAAATATAATTGAGAAATTATAAAAAGAGGCGTTATTTTTCAATGAAAATCTGAACTTCCGAAACTCTACCTCTCCCATCTATAATTTTAATTCAAATCCTCGAGGTCTTTGTGATAAAAATTTTTCACAATAATCATTTTTGGGTTGAGGAAAACCTCCATTTGATTGTAGAATCTCGTCATCAAGAACAATTCTCACTAAATGTCAGGGTCGGAATGATTTAAAATTATTTGATTGTGCCATCTTCTTTTCCTAACAGACTAAACGGTCCCACTTATCGGCAATTTCTTGAGAAGTAGTTACCTTTATTGCTCGAGGATGTGCCACTTTTGGTGAGGAATATAATTTGGTTCATGCATAATAGGTTACCAGCACACCTCAGTAGAGAATCTAGGCAATTCTTGAATAATACATTCAACAACCGATCCATAGGTCGGAGTGGGCCAAAACCATGGCCTCTTAGGACCCCAGACTTAAATAGTTTTTTTTTCTTATATGGATATCTCAAAAATTTAGTTTATACCTTTCCAGCGAATACTGTAGATGAATTGAGAAATCGAATAACCTCTTGTGATACAATAAGACATACCCCAGGAATATTTCAAAGAAAGCGTGATAATATGCGAAGGACAGAGACCTGTATTTTTGCAGGTGGAGGATACTTTCAGAAAATTATTCAGTTTTTAATTGTTCTTTTTTTAGTTTGATATTGAACAAGTATATTTTGAGTCTCAGAAGACGAGTTATCAAAATAAAAGCAAATATTGGGCATATCTATCGATTATTCCTGAATTTTTTCTTATTCAGCGAACAACATACAATTCAAATAATTCAAATTCAATAATTTCTCACTAGAAAACGGTTGGAGATACGAGAAAATTACAAGTGTCAAAAATATTCTTAAATAAACGAAGATGACGAAAATTGATTGTATGCTGATCAGTGGCGTACTGCAAAAAGTTTGAATGGGCAAAATGAGACATGGCCTCGGAAAAGAAAACACCTTGTAAATTTCAGTAAAATCTAGGACGGGTACTGATGGAAGTTGTACAAAAACGCTTGCATTCCAAATTTGGGCTGAATATTGCAAGGAGTGCAGGTGGTTTGAAGAAAAAAACAATTTTTTTTCCGGACATTTCAACACTTTGTATCTCAGTAACGAAGCTTTCGCGGACCTATGTTTATCTGAACTATTTTTCTCAAAATACCACGTAGATTATCCCCCTCAAGTTGTGACATACTATTATGTACCACCCGGTATATGTACAGTTAAATATGAATCAAGTATTACGTGGAGAACCGATAAATGAAATTAGAAAGTTGGGTGCTATTTTCGGAAATCAGAAAATGTCATAATGTTAATAATATTCTAGTTTGCTAGAATATCTCCGAAAACTTCCATAGTAAAAAAAGTTGCAAGCATTTTATCATTGAAGATTTCTATTCAGGGAGCAGTATTAAACATTTCATAGGTTCCTAAATGTCCCTCACTGAAGGAGCTAATACTGCGATCTAATTATCTCAAACAACGTCAACAAGAGTCATAATATTAGTGATACAATATAGTCAAATATCATAAGTGAGAGCAGCATAGTGCAGTTTAGTTGGAAATCGTGTTGCGTAGTTATTCGCAATATTGTAGCAAACTGCACCCAACCTGCATTAATTATCTGAAGAAAAAAGAGCATATATACATATCATATACATACACATTTGGTGCTGTTCAACAAAGAGAAGCAGAAGACTACTTAGATTAGTCTGACTATTCACATAACCGCTACTCGCTACACAATCTGTCTATCCTAGCAGTGGTAAATTCAGCTTAACTCCAGTATTTGATGGCTCATTGTGATGATAGTCATTCAGGGAGCAATTCAACGTACCGTAGAATATTGAATATTCTTCTCTGAAGACGAAAGTGATCCGATCTACCCATAATTATCTTCGAAAAACTCATCAACCGATCATAACTGTATTGATATCTGGCACGACAGTCATTGTGTAGCGTTACGAGTGGCAACCGTAGAATGAAACGGGTACAATAAAAGTCGTGGAGAATCTTTCAAACTGGAACATGTAAAATAACTGATTTTAAATTTTTCTTTTTTTTTTTTTTTCTCTCATTTCACATACTAACTACCTTCACTAGGCCAATTTCCTAATTTTCCTCGTTAACTTACTGATTTCTGCAACATTCATGTTTCATATTTTAAGCAGACCACTTCCTCCCAATTTCTCATTTGACATTATTCTCTCATTTCATTGATCGGGATATTTCTCTGAAACGCTTTCTTGATATTTTCTCTGGGCTCTCACCTTTCACATTCTCCTCTTGCACATTTCTTGCACTTACTCTAGCAATATGATTTCGCACAAATCTAAACACTTTAATTCTCTACCATACAGAACTTTTTACGCATGAGCTTTTGTCTCTCGTTTCAATATTTATGCTATCCTTAGATCTTGCTTACCGTCAATTCTTTCCTTCACTTTCACGCTCTTCCTCTTTGTTGTTCTTCCTAGTAAAATCTTATTGCGCTTCTCATCTTCATAGATCATTTTTCGCCTTTTCTTCTGATCCGTATTCATACCTCTTCGAAGAACTGTTCTTCCCTACTCATTCTCTGTATTTCTTATCTCTTCAAAGTCTTTCATTACCTGAAATATCTCTTTTACATTCCTTTTTCCTCTATAAACGACTTTTTTGACCGAGAATTTGAACCTGCATATTCTTCCGCCCTGTCGTTTCGCCAATTACTTCCGCTCTTTCCTGTATTTCTTTATTCCTGTTCAATACTCTCTAGCTTATTCTCACATTTCACTTACTCACTACTTTCTCTAGGCCTAGCTCGTAATTTTCCTCGTTTACTTACTTCTGTACTTCTGCTACATTTACGATTCATATTTTAAGCAGACCACCTCCTCTCAAACTATCATTTGGCATTTTCCTTTCATTTTATTGATCGAGATATTTGTCTGAAACGCTCTACAATACAGCACTTTCTACGGTTGCTGACCGTCAATTCTTTCCTTGATTTTCCCGCTCTCCCTCTTTGTTATTCTTCCTAGTATATTTTTATTGGGCTCCTCATCTTCCTAGATTATATTTCGCCTTTGTCCCCTGTTCCTTCATCACACTTCTCTGAAGAACTGTTCTTCCCTACTCATTCTCTGAAATTCTCCTCTCTGTACTTCTGCCACATTTACGATTCATATTTTAAGCAGACCGCTTCCTCCCAAACTCTTATTTGGCATTTTTCTTTCATTTTATTGATCGAGATATTTCTCTGAAATGCTCTCCTGAGTATTTTTCCAAGGCTCTCACCATTCACATGCTCCTCTTGCACATTTCTTGAACTTATTCAAGAAATGTGCTGTCGCTCAGATCTAAACACTTACGTCTCTACAATACAGCACTTTTTACGCTTAAGCTTCTGTCTCTCGTTTCAATATTTATGCTATTCTCAGATCTTGCGTACAGTCAATTCGTTCCTTGATTTTCACGCTGTCCTTCTTTGTTATTCCACCCAATAAATTATTACTGCGCTTCTTATCTTTCTAGATCATTTTCCGCCTATGTCTTCTGTTCCTTCCTCACACTTCTCTGAAGAACTGTTCTTCCCTACCCTTTCTCTGAATTTCTCCTCTTCAAAGTATCTCATTACCTGAAATATCTCTTCCACATTACTTTTGCCTCTACGAACGACTTTTTTCACCGAGAATTTGAACCTGCATATTCTTCCGCCCTGTCGTTTTGCCAATAACCTCCGCTCTTTAATGTAGTTCTTTATTCCTGTTCAATACCCTCTACCCTTTTTCTCAAATTTCACTCACTCACTCTTTTCCACAGGAATAGTTCCTAATTTTCCTCGTTTCCTTACCTTTTTACTTCTGCCACATTTTCGTTTCATATTTTAAGCAGACCACTTCCTCCCAAACTCTCATTCGGCATTTTTCGTTCATTTTATTGATCGGGAGATTTTTTGAAACGCTCACCTGAGTATTTTCCCAAGGATCTCACCATTCACATTCTCCTCATGCATATTTCTTGCACTTACTCTAGCAATGTGCTGTCGCACAGATCTACACACTTACGTCTCTACAATACAGCACTTCCTACGCTTGAGCTTCTGACTCTCGTTTTAATATTTATGTTATTCTTAGATCTTGCTTACCGTCAATTCTTTCCTTGACTTTCCCGCTCTCCCTCTTTCTTATTCTTCCTAGTGTATTCCTATTGGGCTTCTCATCTTCCTAGATTATTTTTCGCCTTTGTCCCTCTTCCATCCTCACACTTTGCTTAAGAACTGTTCTTCCCAACTCATTCTCTGTATTTCTGTGATCTTCAAAGACTCTCATTGAATGAAATATCTCCTTTACATTTCTTTTGCCTCTACGAACTCCTTTTTTCACCGAGAATTTGAACCTGCATATTCTTCCGCCCTGTCGTTTCGCCAATTACTTCCTCTCTTTCCTGTAGTTCTTTATACCTGTTCAATACTCTCTAGCCATTTTCTCACATTTCATTTACTCACTTCTTTCCCTAGGCCAAGCTCCTAATTTTCCTCGTTCACTTACTTCTGTACTTCTGCCACATTGACGTTTCATATTTTAAGCAGACCAATTTCTCCCAAACTTTCATTTGACATTATTCTCTCATTTTATTGATCGGGATATTTCTCTGAAACGTTTTCCTGAGAATTTCCCAAGGCTCTCACCACTCACGTTGAAAATGTTATTCGACGATCCAAACCCTAGAATTTGAGTTTGAGGAACGTCAACGTCAACATTGACGCTAGGTTATTGTCGTCCTTTAGTATGTATGCACTAGTGAGCCCATTAAGATCGCCTCATATACATAAACCCCTAATTCCTGAGATGATCCCAACACTCTTCCCTTTCACATTTTCCTCCTACACATTTCTTGCACTTACTCTAGCAATGTGCTGTCGCACAGATCTAAACACTTACGTCACTACCATACAGCACTTTCTACAATTAAGCTTCTGTCTCTCGTTTTAATTATTATGCTATTCTTAAATCTTGCGTACAGTCAATTCTTTTCACGCTGTCCCTCTTTGTTATTCCTCCCAAAAAATTCTTATTGCGCTTCTTATCTCTCTTGATCATTTTCCGCATATGTCTTCTGTTCCTTCCTCATTCTACTCTGAGGAACTGTTCTTCCCTACTCATTCTCTTAATTTCTCATTTTCAGAGTCTCTCATTACCTGAAATATCTTTTTACATTTCTTTTACATCCTAATTTTCCTCGTTTACATACTTCTGTACTTCTTCCATATTAACGTTTCATATTTCAAGCAGACCACCTCCTCCCAAACTCTCAATTAGAATTACTGTATCATTTTAGTGATCGGGTTATTTATCTGAAACGCGTTTCTGAGATTTTCCCAAGGCTCTCACCATTCACATTCTCTTTTCGCACATTTCTTGCACCTACTCTAGCAATGTGCAATTGCACAGATCTAAACACTTACGTCTCTAGTATACAGCACTCTCTACGCTTGAGCTTCTGACTCTCGTTCTAATATTTATGCTATCCTTAGATATTGCCTACGGTCAATTCTTTCCTCGATTTTCACCGTGTACCTCTTTGTTATTCTCCTAGTAAATTCTTATTACGCTCTTCATCCTCCTAGATCATTTTCGCCTTTATCTTCTGTTCCTTCTTCACACTTTTCTGAAGAACTGTTATTGAAATTGCAACTGTTATTGAATTCATATTCAGTATCCTGGGTATTTTTCAAAGGCTCTCACCATTCACATTCTCCACTTGCTTATTTCTTGCACTCACTCTAGCAATATTTGCGCACAGTTTTAAACACTTACGTCTCTACCATACAGCACTTTCTACGGTTGAGCTTTTGTCTCTCGTTTTAATATTTATGCTAACCTAGATCCTGCTGACCGTCAATTCTTTCCTTGTTTTTCTTGCTCTCCCTCTTTGTTATTCTTCCTTGTATATTTTTATTGGGCTTCTCATCTTCCTAGATTATTTTTCGCCTTTGTCCTCTGTTCCTTCATCACACTTCTCGGAAGAACTGTTCTTCCCTACTAATTCTCTGAATTTCTCCACTTCAGAGTCTCTCATTAGCTGAAATATCTCTTTTACATTACTTTTGCCTCTACGAACGACTTTTTTCACCGAGAATTTAAACCTGCATATTCTTCCGCCCTGTCGTTTCGCCAATTGTTTCCGCTCTTTCCTGTAGTTCCTCATTCCTGTTCAATACTCTCTAGCCTTTTTCTCACATTTCACTTACTCACTACTTTCACTAGGCCAAGCTACTTATTTTCCTCGTAACTTACTGAATTCTGTCACATTTACATTTCATATTTCAAGCAGACCACTTCCTCCCAAACCCTGATTTGGCATCATCCTCTCATTTTATCGATCGGGATATTTCTCTGAAATGCTTTTCAGATATTTTCCCAAGGCTCTCACCATTCACATTCTCCTCTCGCATATTTCTTGCAATTACTCCAGTAATGTGCTATCACACAGATCTAAGCACTTACGTCTCTGCAATACACCACTTTCTACGCTTGAGGTTTTGTCTCTCGTTTTAATATTCATGCTATCCTTAGATCTTGCTTAGCGTCAATTCTTTCCTTGGTTTTCACGCTGTCCCTTTTTGTTATTCTTCCTAGTAAAGTCTTATTGCGCTTCTCATCTTCCTAGATCATTTTCCTAGGATCTAGACTGCGAAGTACAGCAGTGAGTTAACGCCACATTTACTTTTCATATTCCAAGCAGACCACTTATTCCCAAACCCTCATTTGGCATCATTCTCTCATTTTATCGATTGGGTTATTTCTCTGAAATGCTTTCCTGAGATTTTCATAAGGCTCTCACCATTCACATTTTCCTTTTGCACATTTCTAGCACCTACTATAGCAATGTGCTATCGCGCAGATCTAAACACTTAGGTCTCTACAATACAGCATTTTCTACGCCGGAGCTTTTGTCTCTCGTTTTAATATTTATGCTTTTCTTAGAAATTGCGTACAGTCAATTCTTTCCTTTATTTTCACGCTGTCCCTCTTTGTTATTCCTCCCAATAAATTCATATTGCGCTTCTATTTTCTAGATCAGTTTCCGCCTATGTCTTCTGTTCCTTCCTCACACTACTCTGAAGAACTCTTCTTCCCTACTCATTCTCTGAATTTCTTCTCTTCAGCGTCTCTCATTACCTGAAATATCTCTTTTACATTATTTTTGCCTCAACGAACGACTTTTTCCACCGAGAATTTGAACCTGCATATTCTTCTCTAGCCTTTTGCTCACATTTCACTCACTCACTACTTTCCCTAGGCCAAGCTCCTAATTTTCCTCATTTACTTACTTCTGTACTGCCACATTTACGTTTCATATTTTAAGCAGACCACTTCCTCCCAAACTCTCATTTGGGATCATTCTCTCATTTTATTGATCTGGATATTTCTCTGAAACGCTTTCCTGAGATGTTACCTAGGATCATCAAATATATATATATATATATATATATATATATATATATATATATATATATATATATATATATATATATATATATATATATATATATATATATATATATATATATATATATAGGTTTTACCCCGACGAGTTGCCCATATATCTGTTCATGCAATCAAACTGATTTCATGAAAAATATCAATCCATCACCCATAATTAATACCATTGCCAGGCAATGATTATAATCAAAACATATCCTGGAGTAATTATATATTAGGATAACGTTAAATGTTGTGAGAATATATCAATCTACCAGAATATATACATACTATAGCATCATCAGACAATGATATCATTGTACCAACGAGTAGTGTCAGAGGCTTTCTCCCCGGAAAAATCCAGTGTACGGACCTTAGTCAAGTAACACTGAATGTTACTCATTAATAGTTTCCTTTGTGTGAAGTGGTGAACGATTGAATAGAATACTGCTCTGAATAAAAAAATGACAAAATTGTCAGTTAATTATATTACATTTATATAAACAAATAAATAAAATATGAAATGAGATTCTGAGCAGTATAAACTAAAGAGAAAACCTATGACACCACCTCATTATTATTTTCGGAAAGAAACCTACGAAAAATATTACAAGATTTGATGACTGTTATCTTTTGTAACTGTTCAAACAAATTTTTCTTCAGTCCCAAAATCTCAATACTTTTGTGAAGATTTCTAGGAATAACGCCTGTTGTAGAAATAATAATCGGTAGAATAAATATTTTCTTCATTTTCCACATTTTTTAATCTCGTCGCCAAGCATCATATATTTAGAAATTTTTTCATTGTATTTATTTTGTATATTATGTGTGTCGGGTATAGCAATATCAATTATATATGTTATTTGATTCTGTTTATCATTAAGAACGATATCTGGTCTATTGTGTTTTACAGCTCTGTTGCACAGAATTGTTTTATCAAAATAAAGTTTATATTTGTCATTTTCACAAATAATCTCAGGTTCATATTTTTGAAATTTTTTTCTTTTGGGAATTAGGTCATGTTTAACTCCTAGATTGAAGTGAATAATATTAGCGACGGCATTATGTCTTTCTAAATAATCTGTTGAAGCAAGAACTGAGCAAGATGATAATAATGAAAAACTGTTTCTGAAGAACAGAAACATCTACGGCAAGAATCATCTATATTTTGTTTGATGATATGTTTTCTATAATTCCTTGTGAAAACAACCTGATCCTGGATCGCAATTGCCAAGCCTTCTGTTTCAGCAAACAATTCTCCAGATACTAACCATTTATTCGATGCAATTTCATCAATATAATCATTTTTCAATTCTTTAGGTGCTTTCCGTGTAATTCCTTCTGCATCCAACTTTCTCTTTCAGAATTATCATCAAATATATCAAAATCTACCTTCTGCATTGTCAAGTTCAGAGGTGTAAGATTATAATCTGAAGCAACAACAATATCATGTAATTTAGACGTTCTCTGTTTATCATGAAAATGGGAACGTAGATGAAAAATCTGTTTACTATGAAGATTATTCAAATCAATTAATCCACGACCTCCAAGATGTCTAGGTAGTGTAACTCTCTGAACAGCTGACTTTGGGTGGTGCTTATGATATTTACAGAGCATTTTCCTCGTTTGACATTGTAATTCATTTAGATCAGTTTTAGACCATTTAATAATTCCAAAAGAAGCTGTAAGAATAGGAACAGCATAGGAGTTGATAGCTCTGAAAAGGTTTTTACTAGTTAAATAACTCTTGATGATAATTCCAAGTCTTTTCTAATATGAACTTCCAATATTTTCTTTAGTGCTGCTATGGTTAATTGTCTTCTCTTGACAAAATCCAAGATATTTATATGTATCTCCTTGATGCATTGGCTCGATTTCGATATTGGAAATCTTTATATAATCAGAGGTGATCTTTCCTTTTTCAATAGAAAGATTTTTACATTTTGGAAGCCCAAATTTCATATGAATATCATTGGAATAGTTGAAAGTAATCTCAAGTAGACTTTTTAAATGAGATCTGGTTCCGGCATATAATTTAATATCATCTAAATAAATTAAGTGACTTAATTTGAATTCAGTTAATAAACTCTTTATTTTGAAGCCGAAACTAGTAGCATTTAATTCATGAGATAATGGATTGAGGCAAAGACAAAACCAAAGAGCACTTAAAGAATCACCTTGAAAAATGCCTCTTTTGATTGGAATTACTTCGGATTTTAACGATTGTTTTGAAATATTTAAATGAAGATTGGTTCTCCAATTTTTCATTACAAATTCAAGAAAATGACGAAGTGTCTTATCAATTTTATAAATTTCCAAAATTTCTTGAAGCCATGAATGGGGAGAACTATCAAAAGCCTTTTGGTGATCAATGAAGGCTGTATGAATATTTCTCTTCTTAGTTTGAGCTTGATTCAAAGCAACAGAATCAATTACAAGTTGCTCTTTAGTACCAAGGTGTTTTTTTCTACATCCTTTTTGATGTTCGGAAAGAATATTATAATTCTCCAAATGTGCATAAATTTTTTGGGTAATACATGCAGTTAGAATTTTATATATTGTTGGAAGGCAAGTAATTGGTCTATATTGAGACGGATCAATAGTATTATCACTTTTCGGTTTTAAATAAGTAATTCCTTGTGTGAAAAATAAAGGAGTAGCTGAGGGGTTCTTTATTACAAATGAAAAATATTCAGCCAATTTTTCATGAACGCAAGAGAATTTCTTGAACCAAAAGTTGTGAATACCATCAACACCTGGAGATTTCCAATTTTTTGTGTGTTTAATAACTGATGTTATATCTTCGTTTGAAAATTTTTCGAATTGCATGCATTCTATTTTAGAAAATCGAGACCTTTCATTTAAAATCCAACTTGCATTGGAATTGTGTTGCCTTGGCACTGCCCAAATTGAAGACCAATAATCAGTTAAAATATCAATTTTAGGAACTCCATTTCCAGAAATATTTTCATTTCAACCTGAAATAAATTTGTAAAAATGTTTTTCATTATTTTCGAATAGTTTGTTTTGGAATTTTCTATCTGAATTTATTTTATATTCACGTAGTCTAATGGAGTATACTGAAAGTTTTTGTTTTAAAGTATCGATGTATTCTATCAATTGTCCATCACTTATCTCATTATTTTTATGGGTTTTATATTTGAGGAATATTTTTCCAATATGTGCCATAAGTTTTTTGATCGATTACCTCTGGAATATTGAGTCAATCTTCCTAAATCACATCTGATAGAAGAAATTTTACCTTCTAACCTTTTTTGCCATGAAGGTTTTTTCTTGATATTATAATTAGATCCAAAATTTTCTAATTTGTATCCAGAATGTTTAACTACTGTAATAGCGGAACAATATATAATCAGATGAAGTGTATGGATATTCATTACTTTAACAAGTTGCTTTGGAAGAATATTCTCATTAAGCTCGTTTATACAATCGAAAATTTTCTTTGAATAATGAATTTTAGGAAGTTTAGGTCTTAAAGTTGGGTCAATATTTTCAAATATATTCATTTGATTGAGAAATAAATTTTCTATATCTTTGTTATCATTATTTTTAGATGAATTTTCTGATTTATTTTCGATGCTTTTCATGAATGGGACTAGGTTTTCATCTGAAACTTCAAAATTTTAATGTTCTTCTTGTTGAATGTTGTTTTTAATTGATTTTAATTCTGATTCAGATATGAAGTTTCTATTTTCAATATACCGTCTTTGATTTGCAATGCTTTGTTCTGAAATACAGCAATTGGGGAATTTTTCTTTGAACATATTATATAGTTTAGACATATATCCTTTTTATTTGTTCCATTATTTGTTATTTTGTAATAACAAAACATAATGAATTTATTCATTTCATACGTCCATTTCATGCGTTTTATTTTTTATTAATTTTGTGAAGATCTGAATTAGGTGATGAAGTTATGATAAGATTAGAGGAACAAGGTGATTCTACATGATTTTGAAAAGAGTCATCAAAACTTTTGTTGTTCGAAGAATAGACAGAACAAGTAGAAATGTCAGAACCCTTAGATTTACTTCGTGTATGATATGAATGTATAGTTTTTAAAATAATATTCCTACCTTCATTTAAGTTGTTTACGTTATCATCATATTCATGATCAACGGGCCCAGAAATAATTTTCTTTGCAACGTTACCTGAATCAGATGATATGAAAGTTCGAGAATCTGATGGTCCTGCATCTAAACGATCTTGAGTGCAGATTTTGAAGTTCTTCTCCAAGAAATATCTATTATATGAATCGCAAGGATATTTTGGTGGATTATATTCATCATCAGAGTCATATTCATATGAAGAATTCATTTTTTTGGAATTCGAAAATTTGACAGTTGTCAACAATATATTTCATAAAACGTTTTCCTAAAAATGAATCAATAAAGGTAGGAAATTTTATGTGTACTTACTTTTAATAACTTAAAAATACTTATCTGAAAAATAGAACTAATTTAAATATCTAAAACTTTTCAAAATTCAAAATTTTAGCAGTGATGTTCATTTATGGAATAATTGTCACCTATATGATATATATATATATATATATATATATATATATATATATATATATATATATATATATATATATATATATATATATATATATATATATATATATATATATATATATATATATATATATATATATATATATATATATATATATATATATATATATATATATATATATATATATATATTTGATATTACTCTTATTTAAGTTGATATTCGACGATCCAAACCCTAGAATTTGAGTTTGAGAAACGTCAAGGTCGACGCTCGGTAATCGTCGTGTTTCGTTTCCTATTGGTGGAAAAGGAAATGAGGATGACAGATGTATCGAGCTAATTCATCGTTTCTCCTGAATTAATTAAAATTATAGGAATGCATTTTTCGCGAAGAAGAAAGACGTGAGAATGAAATTTCGTCTTTCTTCTCGGATTCCAGGGTCGTTTCCCCCTTTTGCCGATAGTTTCAAACCCCGAGCCGAAGTATTTACGACTACGACTTTCGATAGGCTTTCGATATTTAGTCAAAAATGAGGAAATATCTTCCGCGTCTGAAAATGGACCTCTTTTCTGACGCGGATTTATAGGAAAATACGCGATAAAAATATCGGAAAGCAGGATGGGAAAGGCGAACGCTCCGTTAGGTAAAAAGTTCGGGACTGATTACGCGAAGGAAAAAATTTGTATACACTACTCGTTTGGGTAATATCCTTCCTGCTGTTTCTGGAAAATCTTGTTTTTTTTTGGCGTTTTCGAAAGGTTCTTCAAGGAATTTCGAGATTATCGCTGTACGAATCGTCTTCCGAAAGACGACATTTACCGATGCCGAAGGAATCTGGCACTCGACTCTTTCCGTTTTCGAAATCTATCGATATCGCGAAAATTTTCGAGAATTCGTATCTCTGCCGTTTAGGGTCCCGCGGCCTTCCGATTTCACACGCACCTTCGACCGACTAGTTTGGTTTTTTTTTCGAGAAAAAATTACTCGGCCTGGCCTCCGCCTCTCGCTCGAGAGTTTTTCGAAAAATCCTCGTCCCGGTTCAACCACATTCCATCCCCTCCATTTCGACCGAAAAGTGCCTTACGCGTTTAGTATATATGCAATAGTGCGCCCATTAAGATCGTCTCATACACATAAACTCCTGAGATTATCCCAAGGCTCTCGCCATTCACATTCTCCTCTAGCACATTTCTTGCACTTACTCCATCAATGTGCTTTCGCACAGATCCAAACACTTACGCCTCTACCATAGAACACTTTCTACGCTTGAGCTTCTGTCTCTCGTTTTAATATTTATGCTATTCTTAGATCAAGCGTACAGTCAATTCTTTCCTTGATTTTCACGCTGTGCCTCTTTTTCCTCCTAATAAATTCTTATGATCTGTGCGACAGCACATTGCTAGAGTAAGTGCAAGAAATGTGCAAGAGGAGAATGTGAATGGTGAGAGCCTTGGGAAAATCTCAGGAAAGAGTTTCAGAAAAACTATCCCGATCAATAAAATGATAGAATAATGCCAAATGAGAGTTTGGGAGGATATGGTCTGCTTGAAATATGAAACGTAAATGTGGCAGAAGTAAAGAAGTAAGTAAACCAGGAAAATTAGGAGCTTGTCCTATGGAAAATAGTGAGTGATTGAGATGAGAGAAAAAGGCCAGAGAGTGATGAACAGGAATAGAGAACTACAGGAAAGAGCGGAAATAATTGGCGAAACGACAGGGCAAAAGAATATGCAAGTTTAAATTCTCGGTGAAAAAAGTCGTTCGAAGAGGCAAATGGAATGTGAAAGAGAAAGAAATACAGAGAATGATCAAGGACGAACAGTTCTTCAGAAAAGTGTGAAGAGGGAACAGAAGACAAAGGCGGCAAATGATTTAGGAGGATGAGAAGCGCAATAAGAGTTAACTAGAAAGAATAACAAGGATGGACAGCATGAAAATCAAGGAAAGAAATGACGGTTAGCAAGATCTAAGGATAGCAGAAATATTAAAACGAGAGACAAAAGCTCGAGCGTAGAAAGTGCTGTATGGTAGAGACGTAAGTGTTTAGATCTATGCGACAGCACATTGCTAGAGTAAGTGCAAGAAATGCGCAAGAGGAGAATGTGAATGTTGAGAGCCTTAGGAATATCTCAGGAAAGCGTTTCAAAGAAATATCCCGATCAATAAAATGAGAGAATGATGTCAAATGAGAGTTAGGGAGGAAGTGGTCTGCTTAAAATATGAAACGTAAATGAAGCAGAAGTACAGAAGTTAGTATACGAGGAAAATTAAGAGCTTTGCCTAGGGAAAGTAGTGGGTACGTGAAATGCGAGAAAGAAGGTAGAGAGTATTGAACAGGAATAAAGAACTTCATGAATGAGCGGAAATAATTGGCGAAACGACAGGGCCGAAGAGAATGCAAGTTCAAATTCTCGGTGAAATAAGTCGTTCTTAGAGGCAAAAGGAATGTGAAAGAGATATTTCAGGTAATGAGAGACTTTGAAGAGGAAAGAAATACAGAGAATGAGTAGGGAAAATTATTTCTTCAGAAAAGTGTGAGGAAGGAACAGAAGACAAAGGCGGAAAATGATCTAGGAAGATAAGAAGTGCAAAAAGAGTTTATAAGGAGGAATATCAGAGAGGGACAGCGTGAAAATCAAGGAAAGAATTGAATGTCCGCAAGATCTGAGAATAGCATAAATATTAAAACGAGAGACAGAAGCTCAAGCGTAAAAAGTGCTGTATGGTAGAGGTTTTAATATTTCTGCTATCCTTAGATCTTAATAACCGTCAATTCTTTCCTTGATTTTCACGCTATCCCTCTTTGTTATTCCTGTTAATACATTCTTATTGCGCTTTTCATCTTCCTAGATCATTTTCCGCCTTTGTCTTCTATTCCTTCTTCACTATTTTCTGAAGATTTGTACTCCTCACTACTTTATCTAGGCCAAGCTCCTAATTTTCCTCGTTCACTTACTTCTGTACTTCTGCCACATTTACGTTTTATATTTCATGCAGACCACTTCCTCCCAAACTCTCATTTGGGATCATTCTCTCATTTTATTGATCGGGGTATTTCTCTGAAATGCTTTCCAGAGAATTTCCCAAGGCTTTCACCATTCACATTCTCCTCTCGCATATTTCTTGCATTTACTCCAGCAATGTGCCAACGCACAGATCTTAACACTTACGTCTCTACAATACAGCACTTTCTACGCTTGAGCTTTCGTCTCTCGTTTTAATATTCATGCTATCCTTAGATCTTGCTAACCGTCAATTATTTCCTCGATTTTCACGCTGTTCCTTTTTGTTATTCTTCCTAGTAAATTCTTATTTCGCTTCTCATCTTCCTAGATCATTTCCCTAGTATCTAGACTGCGAAGTACAGCAGTGAGTTAACGAGGAAAATTAAGAGCTTGGCCTAGTGAAAGTAATGAGTAAGTGAAATGTGTGAAAAAGGCTAGAGAGTATTGAACAGGAATAAAGTACTACATGAAAGAGCGGAAGTATTTGGCGAAACGGAGACAGGGCGGAAGACAATGCAAGTTCAAATTCTCGGTGAAAAAAATCGTTCGTAGAGGCAAAAGGAATGTGAAAGAGATATTTCAGGTAATGAGAAACTTTGAAGAGGAAAGGAATACAGAGAATGAAAAAGGGAGAACAGTTCTTCAGGCAAGAAGGAACAGAAGACAAAGGCGGAAAATGATCTAGGGAGATGAGAAACGCAATAAGAATTTACTAAGAAGAATAACAAAGAGGAACAGCGTGGAAATCAAGGAAATAATTGACGGTTAGCAAGATCTAAGGATAGCATAAATATTAAAACGAGAGACAAAAGCTTCAGCGTAGAAAGTACTGTATGTTAGAGACGTAAGTGTTTAGATCTGTGCGATAGCACATTGCTAGGGTAAGTACAAGAAATGCGCAAGTTGAGAGCCATGGGAAAATCTTGTTTCGAAAAAATTCAGTTGGCCTGGCCTTCGCCTGCCGCTCGAGAGCCTCCTTCTTGGTTCAACCACATTCCATCCCCACCATTTTGACCGAAAAGTGCCTAACGCGTATATATACACAAGCAGGCCGGCAGTTCTACCTTGTATATCGAACTCCTAGGCGGACAGAACTACCTTGTATATTGAACGCCTAGGCAGGAAGATCTACCTTTTTATATCAAACGCTTAAGCGTGCAGATCTAACTCGCAATTCGAACGCCTAGGCAGAAAGATGTACCTCTCATCCCCAAACGCCTATGTGCCCCGATAAACATCGCACATAACCTCCCTGAACTATCTTCCGCCTTCAAACGTCCAAAACTAGCCTGCGTCCGAACATCCTTACGACTCAAACCACCTTGCACCCAGAACTGCCTTGTTATTCAGCGAAGTGTGAGGAAGGAACAGAAGGCAAAGGCAAAAAATGATCTAGGAAGATGTGAAGCGCAATTGGAATTAAGTAGGAAGAATAACGAAGAGGGAGGGCGTGAAAATCTAGGAAAGAATTGACGGTAAGCAAGATCTAGGGATAGCATGAATATAAAAACGAGAGACAAGAGTTCAAGCGGAGAAAGTGCTGTATGGTAGAGACGTAAGTGTTTAGATCTGTGCGACAGCACATTCCTAGAGCAAGTGCAAGAAATGTGCAAGAGGAGAATGTGAATGGTGAGAGCCTTGGGAAAATCTCAGGAAAGCGTTTCAGAGAAATATCCCGATCAATATAATGAGAGAATAATATCAGATGAGAATTTGGGGGGAAGTGCTCTGCTTAAAATATGAAACGTAAATGTGGCAAAATTACAGAGGTAAGTAAACGAGGAAAATTAGTAGCTTTGCCTAGGGAAAGTAGTGAGTAAGTGAAATGTGAGAAAATGGCTAGAGTGTATTGAACAGGAATAAAGATCTACAGGAAAGAGCGGAAGAAATTGGCGAAACGACAAAGGGGAAGAATATGCAGGTTCAAATTCTCGGTGAAAAAAGTCGTTCGTAGAGGCAGCAGGAATGTAAAAGAGATATTTCAGGTAATGAGAGACTTTGAAGAGGAAAGAGATACAGAGAATGAGTAGGAAAGAACAGTCAGTTGCTACGTAATTCAGGATGGCAGATGATGGAACGTTCAAGGAGCTTAGGCGTTTGAGGATTCTAGAACCTCTTTCGCCGGGAGAGTCGGAGTGCGCAGTTGTTCGAAGCGCAAGGTTGGTTTTGGACTCTGAGTGTTCAAAGCGTCTGGACGTTCAGAGGGCCTGACCTAACGTGACGCGGGGTGGTTCGAAGAGTCCAAGTTTTAGGCGTAATACACTGTGGGGCGCTTGAGCGTTTATAACATGGTAGTTTTGGGTGCAAGGTGGTTTGAGTCGTGAGGATGTTCGGACGCAGGATAGTGCTGTATGGTAGAGACGTAAGTGTTTTGATCTGTGCGACAGCACATTGATAGAGTAAGTGCAAGAAATTAGCAAGAGGAAAATATGAATGGTGAGAGCCTTGGGATAATCTTGTTTCGTAAAAAAATTAGTCGACCGGGCCTTCGCCTGCCGCTCGAGAGCCATTCGAAAAATCCCCGTCCTGGTTCATCCACATTCCATCCCCTCCCTTTTGACCGACAAGTGCCTCACGCGTTTAGTATATATACACTAGCAGGCGGGGAGATAATATCTGTAAATCAAACACTTAGACGGGCAATCTACCTTGAACCCAAAAACGCCTATGTGGGAAGATCTACCTTGTATATCAGACTCTTAGGCGGGCAAATCTACCTCGCAATTCAAACGCCTAGGCAGACAGATGTATCTCTCATCCCCAAACTCTTATGCGCTCCGAAACACATCGCGCATAAACTCCCTGAAGTATCTTACGCCTTCAAACGTCAAGAACTATTCTGTGTTCGAACATCCACACAGCAAGTTCAAACCAAGACAATAATGGAGATGCAGTTGATCAAACAATTCTCTCAAACAGTGAGAGTGACATGGATGCAACAGTTACGGCAATTTTTAGAGAAGCATTCAACAATCTCGAAGAAGAATTAGAAAAAAATAAGAAAGTCAACCTGAATAAAGAAAACATTTGTGAAACCATAAATATTCCAATCCATAATGAGAATATGGATATCTTAATTTTATTTGGCAACAACCGGATTTCGAATGATACGAATTCGATCGACGTTATGAAGAAACCAAGTTTTAAAAATAAAATGAGTTCAGAAAAATCTGAAGAAAATCTGGTCCCGAATAAAAATGATTTAAGAAATCAACTTCAAAAAAAAGCATTCAAGATCATCATCAAGCGACAAAAACCATCTTACTTAAAAGAAGAAAACGTTCGAGAATAAAAATGAAAAAATCTATATTCCAAGAGAGGAGTAAAAATGAAATTAATTTTCTGTAAAAATGGAGAATACCGAACTATGCTGTATTGATGTTTGTTTCCATGTTTCCATTCATAAGGTGCATGCCCATCTACGATTCAGGTTGTTTTATGACTGAAAACTACGGATGTTGAAGATCCTGTATATGATCATGGATATTTCTATGGTTTGATTCGATTTACACCATAGTAACTAACTGTGGTCTTTGACTTTAACACACACGAAATCAAGAAATAAAAAATATCATGTAAGTGATAGAGAGGATGCAACGATCGAAACAGGAACTTTGAGACGTCGGGCGCTCGGCATTCTGAAGAAGATCCAGTTTTAAATCTACAAAATGTGAATCTCCCAATTTTTGCATCCAGGAGAACACCCTACGCCGACTAAATTCCTGAAATTGGTATCTAGAATATATCACAGAACGGTCAGGCTTTTCTAGAGAAGTCATAGGAACAGATGAAGTCCGCATCACTAACGATGGAAAATTTAATTGCTTTAATGAACATTTGAGGCCCGATGTAGATTCTCAACGCCTTATTGATGTGCAGCATGGAGGAAGATATGATTTCAAAGTGTGGTATGTATTGAGAGATAGTCGCGTTTTACCGTTTGAAATTTTTGACGAAAATTTGAATGGAGCACGTTATGAAGGAATAATCTCAACATTACCATTGAAGGACTTCTTCATGAACTTCCGCTGTCACAAAGACCAAATATTTTTGTTCAATACGATTGTACCCCTTCCCACCAAACAAGGGCCATTACTGATCTATTGAATTTGCATTTAGGACATGATTGGCAGAGGCTAAAGGTCCTGTGAGATGGCCGCCTCGTTCCCTTGACTTGATGCCACTAGATCTTTTTCTTTGTAGTCATGTTGAGTACCGTTGTGTTTCTCGGCGATGTAATTTATGCATTAAAAACTATGGCAACACTTTAGAATATTTGTGATTAAGTAGTTCCCCCATTTGTATCGTTAGGAATTTTTGTTTCTGATACAGATTTTCGTATTTGTTTTTGGTTTTCGCTTGAGAAATGTTTAATGTCTTGTTTTTCATAATAATAAATTTTTTAGTCGCGTAAGTTTCGAATCCTCCGAATAGAATTTTGGCCAAGCAACTTGCATTGATTCATATATTACGTAGATTCCTCGGCAAGTTTCGAATTTCAAAAAAATTAATGTTCGTCTGTACTCCGATTTATGAAGAGTAGAACTGATTGTCGAACTCTAAGACCACAGTTAATTACTCTGGTTTAAATAGAATCAAACCATACAAATAACATTTACCTTAAAAAGGATTTCAATAATCTTTGGTTTCCAGTGAAGAGAAAATATGAATCGATGGGCATGCACCTAATTAATGGAATTGTGGAAATTTAATTTTTCTCTCTGAAAAAATGTATTGCAATTTTTTAATTCTTTATTTCGTATAAAAGTGCAGTAATATATGTCGTCAAAAATTAAATAATTGAACACTTTGAAATGGAACAGTGTCTTCCAGAACGAGACTGCTTCAGAAGAAGTAGACAAAATTTTACGTTTCACCATACTCCGAAAATTCGTTCACTGAGTATGGCTCAATCTTCAGGAGCAATCTATAAATTCGTCTTCTGAAACGTACAATGTTTGTTTCAGCGCGAAGTTTAGGTGGTATTTCATTATAGTACTTGATACTTTTATATTGAGGGCCCTTCTCTATTAATGATCGCTTGTGGGTTAGGTATTTCCGGTTTGTACTTCTTCTATCGTATTTTGTAACTGTTTTTTCATTGAATTTGTCTTTGTCCTTATGAGTGAATATCACACTTTATTGTATATGAATTCCGACAGTTGTTAAAAGTTCTTTCTTCACGGAATTTTCCCCTACATGTAACTGTATGCTCCATCCCAAGAATAATTCATAGGGCTCTCTTCTGTAATGTTGCTGCTCCATGGAACATGATGCTATATCTCATTTTGGATTCAAAGACTGCCTGATATATTATTTTTCTTCCGTTCATATCTAGATAATTACTCAACACACGCAGAGAGTAGCAGATGGAGCTCAATGTGTTGCAAGTTTCTTGAATGTGTTTCTTCAAGTTGAGTGTTTCGTCAATGTGTACCCCTAAGAACTTCGAAAATTTCTCAAATTCAGTGTTGCCAGATCGTTATTTCAGGTAACTTGGTATTTCTTTATTTGCATATGCTGACTTAAACAAACATGCACAGGTTTTCTCAGAGTTCATGTGTAGCTTATTTCTATGAAACAAACTATCTGCTTCCTCTAGTACTTCATTCGTGTATTTTACTGCCTCTGGAAAGGTTTCACTGCTAAGTAGAATGTTTGTATCATCTGCATAGTTTACCATCGATGTTTTTGGTTTATCTGTAGTGATGCTTTTAGGACTTTAGCAAACAGTAAATATAGGATCGGACTTAATATTCTTCCCTGAGGAACTTCTAGTTTTATCGACAGAGCTTTTGAATATACTTCCTTGTCTTCCTTGGTAACTTACACTTTCTGTGTTCAGGAACTTAGGTAGGAGAAGATCCATTTTTGTACTATTCCTCTAATACCATATTCAATGCAATATTGGTCTACAAGTTACATAATTGAAAAGGAGAAAAATTGCAACATCCAATAAAGGTATAATTTCCTAGATATTCATAAAAACTTGTTCGCATTAAAACTCGAAAACCGCTGAGATAAAAAAAATGCATGTAGAATGAGAAACTTATTTTTATGTAACTTTGATGATGATCGAGATAACCGCGATGGAAGATTTTCACCAAATGTTGGTAATTTTTAAATAGTTACGATCGGAAAGAGATATCTGAAAAAATTTGGCACCACTTAACTAGTCCCTGAAAATAAGATCGAGACAGTAGGGTTCATTTTTCTCTATCAGCAAAATTTCACATAGTTGCCGTACAAATACTTCGAAATTTGTACATTCATCACTGAACAATATTTTTTCCGAAAAAACTGCCATTTTCCGTAACTCTATCAAGCACCTACAAACAAAATTGAATAAAGTTATTAAAATCATTTCCATTGAGATTTTGAGAAAGCTGAATCTTATAAGGCTGAAAATTGTGCTTTTTCAGGATGAATATATATTTAAAGGTACAATTCAAATATGGAATGATATATAGGTTGTTCAATTTGAAAAATCACAGATTTTATAATATTTAGGCATTTGAGACAAACTGTATAATATGAAATTAATTTCAAAAGATACCTATAATAGCCCTTAAATTTTCCAAAAGAAAAATAATCTTATAGTCCCGTAATTTGTTCATAATATTCCGTGCGGTATAACGTGGACAACTCCATATTACGATTTTCAAACATTTTAAATTTGGAAGTGTTTTTTTCCTTCAAAAAGAAAAAGTATAAATAGTGAGGACTAATCCGAATTTTGGGTATCCTATTAATTTCAAATCATTAAATCCCACAAAAAACGATGATTGCAGTAATATTTTGAATTTAAAAATTATTGTTCAGTATATATACAGGGTGTTACATAATAGTATGTCACAGCTTGAGGGGGTAAGTTCATATAAACATACGTCCTTACGGAGTTCCATGGTGTTGGTTTTTCCTTCAATACTCCTACAGTTTTTGAGATAATCAGCCCAAATTTGAAACTCAAGTTATTTCCTTGAGCTTACATTATTACACGCCCTAGATTTTAACTGATATTCACAAGGTGTTTTCTTTTCCGGGACCATGTCTCATTTGGCCTTTTCAAACATTTTGCTGTACGGCACTGATCAGCGTACAATCAATCTTCTCACCTTCGTTTAATTTATAAACTATTCTGACACCTGTAATTTTTTCGTATCTCCAATCGTTTTCGAGTGAAACTTTATGGAATTTGAATTATATGAATTATATGTTATTCGCTAAAGAAAAAAAATGAAAGAAATATCCGATAGGTATGCCCAAAATTTTATTTTATTTTGATAGCTCCTCTTCTGAGACTCAACTTATACTTATTCAATATAAAACTACAAAAAGCACAATTAAAAACTAAATAAATTGCTGGAAGTGTCCTCCACCTGCAAGAATGAAGGACTCTGCCCTCGGGTAGTTCTTATCGTGTCACAAGAGGTTATTATTAGATTTCTCAATGCTTCTATAGTGTATATATACTAAACGCGTAAGGCACTTTTCCGTCAAAATGGAGGGGATGGAATTTGGTTGAACCGGGACGGGGATTTTTCGAATAGCTCTCGAGCGGGGGCGGAGGCCGGTCCGAGTAATTTTTTTACGAAACTAGGTAGTCGGTCGAAGGCGCGTGCGAAATCGGGAGGCCGCGGGACCCCGAACGGCGGAGATACGAATTTTCGAAAATTTTCGCGATATCGCCAGATCTCGAAAACGGAAAGAGTCGAGTGCCGGATTCCTTCGGTATCGGTAAATTTCGTCTTTCGGAAGACGATTCGTACGGCGATAATCTCGAAATTCACAGAAAAACCTTTCGAAAACGCCGAAAAGAAAAAGGTCCACGATTTTCTCGAAACGGCAGGGAGGAAATTACCCAAACGGGGAGGCTATACAAATTTTTTCCTTCGCCTAATCGGTCCCGCACTTTTTACCGAACGAAGCGTTCGTCTTTCCCATCTTGCTTTTCGAAATTTTTATCGCGTATTTTCCACGGGAAACCTTATAAATCCGCGTCAGAAAAGAGGTCCATTTTCAGACGCGGAAGATATTTCCACATTTTCGAAAAAACGGACACGCCCATCGAAAGTCGTCGCCGAAAACGCTTCCGTTCGAGGTTTAGAACTATCGGCAAAAGAGGGGAAATACCACGAAATCCGAGAAGAAAGACGAAATTTTATTCTCACGTCTTTCTTTTTCGCGGAAAGGGCTTTCCAGTATTCTTAATTAATTCTGAAAAAACGACAAATTTGCTCGATACATCTGCCGTCCTCATTTCCTTTTCCACCAATAGGAAACGAAACACGTCGGGAACACGACGATTACCGAGCGTCGACGTTGACGTTGACGTTTCTCAAACTCAAATTCTAGGGTTTGGATCGTGGAATAACATCTTATTTAAGAAATATATCAATCATCTCATCAATAAAGGTACATCGAAATCATCTCGAAACCTATCCGGTTACGTAGAACGTAAAAGGTTTCGATTCGATCGCGAGAAAAACGTCGTATTTGGAACGAATAGGGGAGAACTCCTTCGAAACGTAAGTAAACATTACGTATTTGGTTCGTTTTTGCACGAAAATTCATATATTCTCACGAAACAAACGTTTCAAACGATGCGTTAATTCGTCTAAATTTTCATTTACGTCGTATTTTTACCTATTTACTGGATTAAAATACGTATTTTCTTCTATTTCCATGCACACAGCGTTCGTGACGAAGGTTGAAGTAGGTTGTTTACATTCCAGTCAGTCGGCTATATTGTCCGACGTTTTCGAAAGGGACGCTTGAAAACGAAAATGAATTTCGAAAATGGATTTGTACATTTATTGTCGCTACGAGTGAAGGCCTATTGTTATTACCTACGATACCAATTCCAGCGATATAAACTATCCGTATTTTCCAATGTTATTAGAAAAATAAGCTACTCGAAAAGTAAGTATTTACAGCACGATCTTTTTCGTCAATAATAACACGAAAATTTTCAGCTCATTCCACTAAGTAGAACGGAGAAATGTGCAATACAGAACGGAACAAGTTTTAATATGCACGCGAAACTGAATATCTCAAGAGGTTAAGCCAACCGAGAATATAATTTGGTATCTGAAGGTACGTTATTTGTCGTTTTCTCCGAAGACGAATCATCTCGATATTCTCAATGAAATCAGTAATGTACAGCTTATCGAAGGCAATCTAATGAATACCTAATGTGGTTTTTTTCAGGCTAAAGTGTTCACAAGTGCAAGGTCAAAAAACTTCTTTATTTTGTGGTACCAGGCTCTGTTTTGAAGGTAGAAGAGTGCACGGGCTAAGAAAAACAATGAACAGAAAGCAGCTTTTAAGTCCTAACATTACATAAATGAAATTGGTTATTCAAAAGATGCAATAGTAACAGAACCAGATGTATCCTGTTGGCCTTTATATTGTAATACGATAATATTGAATAGTACTCAGCAATATATCAGGTTGGTACATTCTTTTTTCTCACAATTACATATCAACTCTCTAATGCATGTAGTAATCGTAACAAACCATTAATCTAACATTATGAATATTTTGCAGATATATATGAGCTATGTTTATCGAAACCTCACTAACATCTATGCAACAGTCTTACTGCTGTTTCTTGATGAGTGGAATAAATTTCAACAACTTAATTTTCGAGCAGGAGGAATGGGCCTATTTTATATTAAGGTTAGTAAGGTTTTGTTTTTATAAAAGTGAGAAGAACATGCTTGATAATAAGTGCTCATTGAGATACGTTATGACTCTTACATTACTCATTGGTTTTAATTTTTCACAGCAACAATTTCTGAGGAGAGATTTGATATTTACCAAGAAAATTTGTTGAACACATTTCATCGTACAAAAATGCAACGTTTATCGTTACAAGATGAGACGAAATTTTGCCAAAGAATGAAAACTGAACGGGTAAGCGCTAAAGTATGTACCTCAATGGAATTTGAAATGTTGGTAGTAGTATTGGCTTTATTTATTTTCACATTATACAAGCATTGATAAAAATATGTGTTTATTCATCTTCAAACTGTTTGGTAATTGTCACGAGGTGAGAATTTCGTGCATGTTCAAGACTAAATTTCTTATTCAACATTTCTCAATTTTAACTCTATTTCGCAACACCGATAATGAAACTTGAAATGCTCTGAATGTTGGGAGATAATTAATGTATCCATTAATTACAGATTCAAGGATTATCTCTTCGACACTGATATAAGAAAGAAAAATCATGTTAAATTTTCCTCAGAATAATTCTTCTGCTTTTAAAATAAAATTTTAATTTTTTCAGATTTTGGCAGCTCTTTAATAGTTCAATAACAGAGAAACCTATGGTACGAGACCAGAAAATGAAATTTGGGATTTCCAGAACAAAGAGCAAATATTCAGCCATTTCGGAGGTACTTTTTTTGCATATACCTGTACATCATATATCAGTTTTAATATAAATTTCTAATGAATATTTTCTCAATTGGAAGTTGTGTCAAGCATTTTGATGTAGTATGTGAATTCTTTCACAATAAATTTTTCTGTATATTTCAATATCAATTTGAAATAAATTTTTAACCTTTCATCTGTTTTTCTTGCTTCTGTAAAGAATGTAGTTGGTTGTTTCTTTGAAAAAATTTCTTGAATTTGTTATCCATATTCATCTTCCATGTCATGTATACTAACAAAGTCTATGTATTCAGAGCTCTCAAAATAAGATATCTATTATCACATAGTTCTTGAATTCTAGATATAATTAATTAATATATTCTTTATTAGTCATCAATATACAAGTTGAGAGTATTCATGACAAGTCACTCAAAAATCGACATTAATAGATTTGAACTTGAATTGAGACAAACACTGTGTGTATACACTAACTACATCCGAACAAAATGGCAAACATACATCAATATAAACACAAATTAGTCAGAATAGGAGTAAAAGCCAGAAACAATCAGAACATGATATAAATATAGAGACAATCAGACCGAGGTATCAATACAAAACGGTAAGGATAATATATTAAAAAAGACAGTTCGAGACATAAAAACTTTCCATTATCGGCATATCATTCACTTAAAGTATCTCTGAACTCATTAAATTTTTGGGTTTCATTTTGAAATTTGCTTCACTATGAAAATTTCTTCAAACATTTAAGATTCAAAATAACTGCTCCAGGAAGAAAGGTCTAAAGACATTCCAGATCGAATAGCGTTCAGTGCTCTTTGTGTTCAACAAACGACCTGCAGCAACATAAAATTAATGGAAACCATATTAAACTATGTTCATTTGTATTACCTCTGATGTCTTTCTCGATGGTATTTTCCTGCATCACTTCATCTCAGTTTGCCATTATTTTGAAGATTGTAGTTATTCAGAACTTTGATGATTGAATTGATGTGATGCCCAGTTTTGAATTTTGCCTTTGTCAAATGTTCAAGTGTCTTTCCCTCAGTTCTGATAACTTCAACTTTCAAAATTGAACAGGGCTTGGTTGTCTTTACGTCCAAGAAATTACTCATAGCAATATATCAATGGTACCTATCTTCTAAGTATGCTTATTTCACTTATCTCTGATGTCTTTCTCTATTGTATATGTCTTTATGCATTACTTCATCTTAAATCTTTCATTAATCTTTGCGAATACAAAGCAAAACAACTTCAATTTTATATAGGTTATGTCATAAACAGTCGTCAATTTGATCTTCTTCTTTCTTCGACTTTTACTTGGCTCTTGGAAACTTTCACCTACTCTATGGAGGAATACGGAATAGGCTCAGCTTTCGAACATTTCACCCAGACTCTGTTGTCGGAATTTGTCAATTTGAAATTCAATAATGCTTACATCGAAACGGTAACTCCGTCTTTAACACGACCTTAGTAGCTAAGACCATTTCGGCAGGCTTCCAAATCATTTCCAGATCACACCAAATTCTTGAAATGATTTGATTTCATCAACCAGTTAATATGACGTTTGGCCACAACTCATCGGGTCGTTTTCGAAGTTTCGAACGTGATTTTCGACATTCACACGTGACAGGTTAGTTTGAAGTTTTTCAATAGAAAACAAAGGTAAATCGAGGGTTTGCCTGAGGGCAACCTGGGTACGAGCGTAAAATTGTTTATAACGCAAGGTTAGTTGGAGTAAAGTTACATGAAATTGTTATTCCGAACTCCCCTGATTCAATCCTTTGCTTTATATTTATACTATTCGATCAATGATCAGTTATAAAAGAGACTTCTATCCTCGATACAAGTTGAGGTACATCCCATCCGAAAATTACCGATCGAGTTACATCCATTACAGAGATAGTACAGCATAAGTAACTTATTGTCGATGAATTCATAGCCCACGAACTGTAAAGATGATAATGTGTTGCGTCGGTCTATTCTATTTTAAAGTTTTCTTTTAGAATTATTTAAAGAGATAACAAAAAATCTCTGCATTTCTTATTGAAGACATTTTACACGATTGAGTTCCCAAATAAGTTCGTGTAAAAGTTTTTGAAATTGTGCCAAGAAACTCACAACATTTTAGACGGGTATAATTCCACAGCCCTTTGAAGAAAGCCTTCGCGTAGTATATAAAATTAAAATCCATAAAGGCACCCATCACACACACACACACCCTACTCTGAGTGTATTTGGGCAGAATTAATAAATTATTTTGTGATATTGAACATATTCAAATTGCATAAATTTATGCATTTGAACATATCTACACACAAACACACAAATATAACTATTATTATATTATATTGAATTAATAATGACTGAAGACGAACCAAAGCTTACCCAAAAAGTCCAAAGAAAAATGTTATATCATTCATTATGAGCGATATGTTATATTACATAGAAGATATAAATTGAAAGGTATTTTTAGGTATATATATATATATATATATATATATATATATATATATATATATATATATATATATATATATATATATATATATATATATATATATATATATATATATATATATATATATATATATATTCATAATATTATTATATTATTTTGACTGCCAAATTAACTTTTTCTGTCGTCTAGGCGCCCACCGTGCCTGTATTTTCAGGGCGCCTGAGCATTTTAGGCGCCAAGTTGACGACAGCATTTTCAGTTGCTAGGTAATTCGAGACGACGGATGATGGAACGTTCAAGGAGCTTAGGCGTTTGAGGATTCTAGGAACTCTGACGCCGGGAGAGTCGGAGTGCCCAGTTGTTCGAAGCGCAAGGTTGGTTTTGGGCACTAGGTGTTCAAGGCATCTGGACGTTCAGAGGGTCTGACCGATCGAGGCGCAGGGTGGTTCGAAGGGTCCGAGTTTTAGGCACAAGACAGTGAGGGGCGCTTGAGAGTTTATAACAAGGTAGTTCTGGGTGCAAGGTGGTTTGCGTCATGTGGATGTTCGGACGCAAGATAGTTCTGGACGTTTGAAAGCGTAAAATATTTCAGGGAGTTTATGCGCGAGGTATGACGGGGCGCGTAGGCGTTTGGGGATGAGAGGTACATGTGCCTGCCTAGGCGTTTAAATTGCAAGGTAGATCTGCCCAGATCTGTCCGCCTAGGCGTTTTGGGTGCAAGATGGATTTGCCCGCCTAAGCGTTTGATATACAAGGTAGATCTTCCCGCCTAGGCGTTTAATATACAAGGTAGATCTGCCCGCCTGGGCGTTTGATATACAAGGTAGATCTGCCCGCCTAGGCGTTTTGGGTGCAAGGTAGATCTGCCCGTCTGGGCGTTTGATATACAAGGTAGATCTGCCCGGCTAGGCGTTTGATATACAAGGTAGATCTGCCCGGATAGGCGTTTGATATACAAGGTAGATCTGCCCGCCTGCTAGTGTATATATACTAAACGCGTAAGGCACTTTTCCGTCAAAATGGAGGGGATGGAATGTGATTGAACCGGGACGGGGATTTTTCGAATAGTTCTCGAGCGGGAGGTGAAGGCCGGGCCGAGTAATTTTTTTACGAAACTAGGTAGCCGGTCGAAGGCGCGTGCGAAATCGGGAGGTCGCGGGACCCCGAACGGCGGAGAACGAATTTTCGAAAATTTTCGCGATATCGCAAGATCTCGAAATGGGAAAGAATCGAGTGCCGGATTCCTTCGGTATCGGTAAATTTCGTCTTTCGGAAGACGATTCGTACGGCGATAATCTCGAAATTCCCCGAAAAACCTTTCGAAAACGCCGAAAAGAAAAAGGTCCACGACTTTCTCGAAACGGTGGGGAGGAAATAACCCAAACGAGCAGGCTATACAAATTTTTTCCTTCGCCTAATCGGTCCCGCACTTTTTACCTAACGGAGCGTTCGTCTTTCCCATCATGCTTCCTGATATTTTTATCGCGTATTTTCCACGGGAAAACGGGAAAATCTTCGATCGAACGAAGGTCTATCAGCCGACTTTCGCAAAATTTCGCTCCACTTTCCTCATTCCGAATATCTCGGACGGCCAGAAATTAAATAAATTAACGAACGTCGAGCTGTCAAAATACGGGTTTTTCTTTCATCTACCCTACTTGAACGGGGTCACTGGAAGAAAGGATCCGACCGTGGAACGATTCCTACATATCTCGTGATCGGGTCCCCAAAGAGAAATCGTCATTGCAAGACTTAATTGTCGAATTTGAGACTGTTTTTTAGACCTAGATTTTCGAGAAAAAGAGCGGAAACACGGGGGCGGAGCCAGTCACCGCTCCTACCGTCCCTTAGTTCGCTATTCAAGCTCGGTCAACAGTCAACCTAATTTACGGGCCAAAGTCGTTGTCCGTCGCCGGCACAGCTGCTTATTTCTTCAGACTTTGTTTCATCGGATGTCGGACTTACCAACGTGTAAAATAGTGAGATGGAAACAGTTAGTTACTTCAGCGTTACCAACATAGTTTTGGCACTAACAACATCTAGAAGATAATGCTGTCTCTCTTCTGAATGAAATATCCTGCGTCACAGACATCATTTCATTCAGTCTCAAAGTCGATATGTTAGATTTGAGAATTCCGAATTCTATGTCAATGAAAAGTTTAACGAAACTTAAAAGAAACTTTTGAGAGTAAGTCTACGTAATTTGACGTTTATTTTGTCCATTATATATATATATATATATATACTTTGCTTAAAGAAAGAAATGACAAACTTTCGAATTTTATGAACTTAAGATTCTGAAGTTATTCTAACCTAAATAATGGGATTCAAACCGAATGTTGAAGATATAAAAATTAGTATAATCTCAAATTTATTATTCGAGATTATCGAATAATTGCCTATATAATTCTAACTCAATTCTTATGACGAAATAAGAAAGTATTTTGCTGGGTAATGAAGCGAAATGGCGTAATGTGAATTTGTCCAAGTTATAAATTGAGAAATTGAACCAGGCTTTAAACAATGTTTGAAAGGTAAGTGAATGTGTTCTGTCGTCAGTTTGTTATTTTGTTATATATATTTTTTCAGCATACTGAAGAAAAACCGATATATTCAGTATTTACATCGAACCTAACCTTCAATTGAAGAAAATCACATATTTTCTGAAAAATTCAAAATCTCGTAAAGTGCCGTTTATATTTTATGATTTTTGTTGAAGATACTCACTTATATGATGTTGTTGTAGTACAGTTTGCTCCTCCGAATACAAAGCAAAACAACTTCAATATAATAAAGGTCATAAACAGTCGCAAAGATGATTTATATATATATATATATATATATATATATATATATATATATATATATATATATATATATATATATATATATATATATATATATATATATATATATATATATATATATATATATATATATATATATATATATATATATATATATATATATATATATATATGGTCTATGACAGTCGTCAATTTGATCTTCTTCTTTTACTTGGTTCTTGGTAACTTTCATCTACTCTATCGAGGAATACGGAATGGGCTCAGCTTTCGAGCGTTTTAGCCAGACTCTGTTGTCGGATTTTGTCAATTTTAAATTCAAAAATGCTTACATCGAAACATTAACTCTGTCTTTAACACGACCATCCCATCCGGAAATTACCGATCGGGTTACATCTATTACAGAGATAGTACAGCATAATTACTTATTATCAATGCATTCATAGCCCACTAACTGTAAAGATGATAGTGTATTGCGTCGGTCTATTATATTTAAAAGAAAAATTGTGCCAAGAAACACACAACATTTTAGACGGGTATAATTCCAAAGCCCTTTGAAGAAAGCCATCGCGTAGTATATAAAATTAAAATCTATAAAGGCATTCCGGACCGAAATTCTCAATAAAAGGGCCGAAGGATTGGTCGAATTTGCATACATTCCCACCCCTAGACAGAATAGTAGAATATTCTATTATTATCATTTTTTTGGCATGTGACTTATTTTTCAGAAGTAAATGAGAATGAAGTGCATTATATAAAGTTCTAACGATTATTCTTATCAAAAAAGAAAATAATAATGTTATTCAGAAGATAATACCCGAATATGGCATCGAAGGATAGCGTTAATGGTTCCAGGGTGGAAACACAGAGGCAATGTACAGTCCGAAACGGGTTATAGGGTAACGACTCCTTTTGAATGTTTCATTGCCTTTTTCTGTGTATGAAAATACGGAAACAATCATATTCCCGCTGAAATTATCGAGGGAAGATAACTATTCCTTTTCAACTGAAGCCTCTTTGAAAAAGATTGTTTGTATTAGTGACTGTGAGCGCTGAGTGTAATTGGGTCAAATTTGTAAGTTATTTTGTGATATTGGACATATTGAAATTGCATAAATTTATGCATTTGAACACATCTACACACAAACACACACACACACACACACACTCATATAACTATTATAATATTATATTGACTTAATAATGACTGAAGACGAACCAAAGACAAATGAACTTTTTCGGTCGTCTAGGCGCCCACCGTGCCTGTATTTTTAGGGCGCATTTTAAGCGCCAGGTTGACACAGCATTTTAAAATGCTAGGTAATTCTAGACGATGGATGATGGAACGTTCAGAGAACTTAGGCGTTTGAGGATTCTACGTACTCGAGCGCTGATGGAGTCGGAGTGCCCAGGTGTTCGAAGCGCAAGGTAGGTTTTGGGCACTAGGTGTTCGAGGCGTCTGGACGTTCAGGGGGTCTGACCGGTCGAGGGCGCTTGAGCGTTTATAACAAGGTAGTTCTGAATACAAGGTGGTTTACGTCGTCTGGATGTTCGGGCGCAAGGTACTTCTATACGTTTGAAGGCGTAAGATAGTTCAGGGAGATTATCCGTGAGGTAGTTCGGGCGTGTAGCTGTTTGAGCAAGAGGGGTAGATCTGCCTGCCTAGGCGTATGGATTGTGAGGTAGATCTGTCCGCCTAGGCGTTTTGGGTGCAAGGTAGATCTGGCAGCCTAAGCGTTTGATATACAAGGTGGATCTGTCTGCCTAGGCGTTTGATATACAGGGTAGATCTGCTCACCTAGCCGTTTTGGGTGCAAGGTAATTCTGTCCGCCTAGGCGTTTGAAATACAAGGTAGATCTGCCCGGCTAGGCGTTTGATATACAAGGTAGATCTGCCCGCCTGCTAGTGTTAACTAAAGTGGTATAAATTAACAGCTGGAATTGTCATCCACCTGCAAGAATACAAAACTCTGTCCTTCGTATATTATATTATGAAATAATCCTGGGGTAGTTTTTATCGTGTCACAAGAGGTTAATTATTCTATTTCTCAATTCTTCTGCAGTGTTCACTCGAGTGGAATGAACTTATTTTTCGAGATATCTCCGTAAGAAAAAGTCTAAAATATTTAAGTCTGGGGACCTAGGAGGCCATGGTTCTGGCCCACCCCAACCTATATATCAGTTGTTGAATGTAGTATTCAAGAAGAACCACATTATGTTTCTCACCAAAAGTTTAGCATCATAGAGCATTAAAGGTAACTTCTCCTTATGAAATTGCCGATAAGTGGACCGTTTAGTCTGTTATGCAAGAAAAACGTCAACTCAAATAATGTTCAATTATTCTGACCCAGACATTTAAGTAGAATTCTCTTGATGATGAGATTCTTCAATCTAATGAGGGTTTTCCTAAGACCAATAATGATTTTTCTGAAAATTTGTGATAGCAGTTCTCGAAAAGTTAGCTTCGTCTGTGAACATTATTTTACTATCGAAAGAAAACCAAGTTCTGAGGTTTTTCATCCAGGAGATTCTGCGCCTTCCAGGCCCTCTCTTGCCTAAAACCTTTCCCTGCAGTATTAACTGGAGGAGACCATATCTTTTTTGATTCCTCATTATGTGTCCGAAATATTCTAATTTTCGTTGTTTAACGATGTTCATTATTTCGGTCTCTTTTTGTAGTGTTTCTAAGACTCTTTTGTTGGAAACACGATCCACCCAGGAAATTCTAAGAATTCGTCTGTATAGCCTCATCTCAAAGGCTTCAAGTTTTTTTGTAGATGCTTCCGTCAGGGTCCAGGACTCTGCACCGTATAGAAGCACAGACCAGACATAACATTTGAGTAGTCTTAGTTTGGTATGTATATTAAGATCTCTACTCTTAAATAGGTTTCTCATTTTAACGAAAGTGGCTCCTGCTTTTTCTATGCGGCATTTTATTTCCACAGAGTGATCCCATTGCTCATTAATCGTAGTGCCCAAATATGTGTAATTAGTTACTCTTTCAATTTGTTGATTATTAATTTTTAGTTGGTCAGGAGGTGTATAGGGTTTGCTAATTACCATGAATTTGGTCTTCTTGATGTTAAGAGACCATCCGTACTCAGAGCTAGCTTTAAAGACACGATTCATCAATTCTTGAAGACCTTCGAGAGAATCAGCGAACACAACAGTATCGTCAGCGTAACGTATATTGTTCAATCTCTGTCCATTAACCAACACTCCAGCATCCACATTTTCCAGTGCTGTGTTAAATATGTGTTCTGAGTACAGGTTGAACAAAGTGGGGGATAAGACACAGCCCTGTCTAACACCGCGTCTTATATTTACATCTTCTGGGTAATCACCATCGACTCTAATATTTGCTGTTTGATGCCAATACAGATTTATTATAAGACGCAAATCTTTCTCGTCGTTGCCGATTGTTCTTACAACCTCTATCATTTTTTTGTGCTGGACCCTATCGAAGGCTTTTCGGTAGTCTATAAGGCAGACGTATACATCACAACCAACATCCCTGCATCGCTGGAATAGGACCTGAATAGCAAATAAAGCCTCTCTAGTTCCTAGTGCATTTCTAAATCCGAATTGTGTGTCTGATATATGTTCCTCGCATATATTATATATGCGTTTGTGAATTATCTCCAGAAATAATTTGAGTAAGTGGCTCATGAGGCAGATTAGTCTATAGTCTTCGCATTGTTTTGCACTGGGTTTTTTAGGTATTGGAATAAATGAGGACTTTAGCCAGTCTCGGGGAATATCTCCGGTGTCGTAAATATGGTTAAATATATTTGTTAGCCATTTTATTTCGTCTCCATCCAGCAATTTCAGGAACTCGGCATGAAGGTCATCTGGTCCTGGAGCCTTTCCATCCTTCATTTGTTCAATGGACTTGTGCACTTCGTCAGAGGTGATGGGTGGACCCGCGTCAGCGTTGATTACTGGTTCGTTATTTCTCTCATCTTGGAACAGAGTGCTGATATATTTCTTCCAGGTATTAATTCTCTCGCCTTTATCTATGATGGTGTTGTTGTCTTCATCCAGCAGACGGCCAACCATAGGTGTTTTGTATAGGCCACTTAATTCTTTGACTTTACGATGCATGTTGAAACTATCATGTCTTTTTTCCAGATCTTCTATTTCTAAACATTTTTCTCGAGCCCATGTTTCCTTAGCTTTCTCTTATCTCTTTCCGGATCCCTTTTTGAATATTTTTGTATCTATCCTGATCTTTGATTTTACTTTCCGGCATTCTTCCATCAGACTTAGGATTCCATCAGTCATCCATCGTTTCTTTTTCTTGTTTTTATCAGGCTTAAGAATAGTGTCACTTGCAGACTTCACAACTAATTTCAGTGTATCAACTTCAGCATCGACGTCCACAGTAGTGTCTATGACTTTTAATTTTCCAGACATGTGTTGCATTTATGCATTACTTCATCTTAAATCTTTCATTAATCTTTGCGAATACAAAGCAAAACAACTTCAATTATATATAGGTTATGTCATAAACAGTCGTATATTTGATCTTCTTCTTTCTTCGACTTTTACTTGGCTCTTGGTAACTTTCACCTACTCTATGGAGGAATACGGAATAGGCTCAGCTTTCGAGAATTCCACCCAGACTCTGTTGTCGGAATTTGTCAATTTGAAATTCAATAATGCTTACATCGAAACGGTACCTCCGTCTTTAACACGACCTTAGTAGCTAAAACCATTTCGGCAGGCTTCCAAATCATTTCCAGATCACACCTAATTCTTGAAATGGTTTGATTTCATCAACCAGTTAATATGACGTTTGGCCACAACTTATCGGGTCGTTTTCGAAGTTTCGAACGTGATTTTCGACATTCACACGTAACAGGTTAGTTTGAAGTTCTTCAATAGAAAACAAAGGTAAATCGAGGTTTTGCCTGAGGGCAACCTGGGGACGAGCGTAAAATTGTTTATAACGCAAGGTTAGTTGGAGTAAAGTTACATGAAATTGTTATTCCGAACTCCCCTGATTCAATCCTTTTCTTTATATTAACACTATTCGATCAATGATCAGTTATAAAAGAGACTTCTATCCTCGATACAAGTTGAGGTACATCCCATCCGGAAATTACCGATCGAGTAACATCCATTACAGAGATAGTACAGCATAAGTAACTTATTGTCGATGCATTCATAGCCCACGAACTGTAAAGATGATAATGTGTTGCGTCGGTCTATTCTATTTTAAAGTTTTCCTTTAGAATTATTTAAAGAGATAACAAAAAAATCTCAGCATTTTTTATTAAAGACATTTTACACGATTGAGTTCCCAACTAAGTTCGTGTAAAAGTTTTTGAAATTGTGCCAAGAAACTCACAACATTTTAGCCCAAATTCCAAAGCCCTTTGAAGAAAGCCTTCACGTAGTATATAAAATTAATATCCATAAAGGCACCCATCACACACACACACACCCTACTCTGAGTGTATTTGGGAAGAATTAATAAATTATTTTGTGATATTGAACACATTGAAATTATTGCATAAATTTATGCATTTGAACACATCGACACACAAACACACACACATATAACACACACATATATACACATATCATGATGATGATATATATATATATATATATATATATATATATATATATATATATATATATATATATATATATATATATATATATATATATATATATATATATATATATATATATATATATATATATATATATTTTTATATTATTTTGAGTGTCAAATGAACTTTTTCTGTCGTCTAGGCGCCCACCGTGCCTGTATTTTCAGGGCACCTCAGCATTTTAGGCGCCATGTTGACGACAGCTTTTTCAGTAACTAGGTAATTCGAGACGACGGATGATGGAACGTTCAAGGAGCTTAGGCGTTTGAGGATTCTAGGAACTCTGACGCCAGGAGAGTCGGAGTGCCAAGTTGTTCGAAGCGCAAGGTTGGATTTGGGCACTAGGTGTTCAAGGCGTCTGGACGTTCAGAGGGTCTGACCGATCGAGGCGCAGGCTGGATCGAAGGGTCCGAGTTTTCGGCGCAAGACAGTGAGGGGCGCTTGAGCGTTTATAATAAGGTACTTCTGGGTGCAAGGTGGATTGCATCATGTGGATGATCGGACGCAAGATAGTTCTAGACGTTTGAAGGCGTGAAATATTTCAGGGAGTTTATGCGCGAGGTATTACGGGGCGCGTAGGCGTTTGGGGATGAAAGGTACATCTGCCTGCCTTGGCGTTTAAATTGCAAGGTAGATCTGCCCGCCTAGGCGTTTTGGGTGCAGGATAGATCTGCCCGCTTGAGCGTTTGATATACAAGGTAGATCTTCCGGCCTAGTCGTTCAATATACAAGGTAGATCTGCCCGCCTGGGCCTTTGATATACAAGGTAGACCTGCCCGCCTAGACATTTTGGGTGCAAGGTAGATCTGCCCGTCTTGGCGTTTGATATACAAGGTAGATCTGCCCGGCTAGGCGTTTGATATACAAGGTAGATCTGCCCAGATAGGCGTTTGATATACAAGGTAGATCTGCTCGCCTGCTAGTCTATATTACTAAAGCAGTAAGCCTTATTCCGAGGAAAGTGGAGGGGACGGTTGGAGTTTGAACCGGACGGGAAGAAACGGTCGGCGCAGAAAAGCGGGGTCCGTAGGCCCCCGCGACTAATTTTTTTTCCGGTAGAGAAACGTTTGAGAAAGATCAGAGCGAAATTCAGAGTCCCTAGCTCGAACGACGGAGGCGCGACGATTTTTCGAAAAATTTCACCGAAACGTCGCCCCGGGCGAACGGAACGTCGAAACGGCGAGATTTCTTCGGAGTCGATAACTCGGATCTTTCAGAGGGCGATCGGAGAGGTCGATCGGGCGAAAATTCCGGTAAAAAGTTCCGAAAAGCGAAAATAAAATACGTCTCCGAAATGAAGGATGGAGGGGATACTTTCTATGGACTTTTGCAGCTAAACAAAATATTTATATCGCCTTCGATCGTTACGAAACCCGGACGACGAAAAAGCCTCGAGTTTCGCATTTCGCGCCGCCATAGTTAGATTCTCATAAAACCACGAAAAAACGGAAAAATCTTCGATCGAACGGAGGGCTATCGGCCGACTTTCGCAAATTTTCGCTCTACTTTCGATATTCCGAAAATCTCCGATAGCCAGAAATTCGCGAAATAAACAAACCTCGAGCTGTCAAAATACATGTTTTTGTTTTAACCATCCTACTTAAACGGGGTCACCGGGAGAAAGGATTCGACCTTCGAACGATTCCTACATATCTCGAGATTGGGCCCTCGGCGAGAAAACGTCATTTCAGGACTTAATTTTTCGAATTTAGGACGGTTTTTCAGACCTACATTTTCGAAGAATAGAACGGAAACACGGGGGCGGAGCCAATCACCCTCCCTTACTCTCCTTAAACCACCGTTTCTCAATCTGACAAGGCATAGAAGAAGAAGTTTTAAAGAGGACCGTACCCGGAAACATAGGTGAAAAGAGTAGACGGGATATAAACGAACACTTATATCCCGTCTTTTCTCTCACTAAACGATCGAATATCCCTCCCGTACGACGGACATCGTCGTGTACGGCGGTCTTTGGATCATTGAACATCGGTTTCATCGTACTAAGGCCGAAAAGAAGAGAAGAAGAAGAATTATTGTTTACGTTAAATTAACAAAACCTCAAATAATCATTCCAAGGTAAGTGAACATAATTAAACGAACATTTAATGCATCCTAATGTATTTTTTTTTCAGCAGAATGAAGAATCCACATAATTGATATTTACATTCAGTGTTCTAACCTTTGTATTTTTGTATTTCAATGAAAGAAAATAATAATAAATAAGGTATTTCAAACTGAATTTTGTATTAATCTCTATTGGATTTTTGCTTCAGTTTATAAACGATGAAGTATATTTTGATATTCAATTAACCTAATGAAAATGTAAATGGAATTCAATGTATTTGAAGTAAAGTTATTCAAATTGAAATGCTTGAAAGTGAGTTTTTACTTTGTGTGCATATAAGTAGTTTCTTTTTAATGAACTATTTATTGTTAGATTTCAATCCACCTGATATCGAGAAGGAATTAATTGGATCCACTGTAAAGAGGTTGGAAAATTAAATAAAAATAAGCAAAGACAATATTAAGCAATAACAAGAAAGTTTCAAGTAAATATAAATCTAATACATCCCTGTTCTCTGATAATAATCTTCGTAGATATTTTTGTGTAAGTAAACCAGTCTGATTAATAATAGTTACAATAGAGTCATTTTTCTAACTCTGAAGGAACGAGATCAAATAAATTACCTTACTTCTTGAAAAAATGCTGTGTATAGTTAATGATTTTCGTTAAAGATACTCACGTTATATGTTTCAGTCCAGTTTTCTGCTTCATTTTCATTTTATATCATATAATTGTTATATGGATTATATAATATAGAATCCAAATATGGGGAGATATTTTGAGTTTTGTACAAAGTCTAGATACCTCCAATAATATATATATATATATATATATATATATATATATATATATATATATATATATATATATATATATATATATATATATATATATATATATATATATATATATATATATATATATATATATATATATATATATATATATATATATATATATATATATATATATATATATATATATATATATATATATATATATATATATATATATATATATATATATATATATCTACAAAGAAGTAAAAGATCAAAGAACTTAAAATTGGTGTTTTACCAGGATCTATAACAAGTAACAAGACCTATCAAGAGACAATGCATGGTACATAAGGGAAGAAGAGATCTGACTGCGATATTCAGAAGGGCTTGAGAAAGTTAAGCAGCTCATAATAATTGAAGGATTTACATTTGAAAAACATACTGCAAAAGAAGACTGCAGGTACTGAGAAAATTCTGAAGGACTTACATTAATGCTAAACTCTTCGTAAGACTTCTTCAAAGAAAAGTGAGAGAGTTCTATGTGAAACAACTTAAGAAATACAGTCTTCATATAAAGAAGAAGTGTATTCAGGATTTTCACAATTAACCATCTTATAGAGAATAACAAATTGAAAGTAGAGAAAATATTTATGGTTAACCTTTATCTGGAGAAGGCTTTCGACAGAACACTGAGAAGAGCAGTATGAGAGTCTTAGGAAACAAGAAGTGATGTATAAACTGAGAAAGAATAGCAGAAGTCTTATAAAGTAATTAAGGAGGATATGACATCAATGTTGAGATTAGAAAATGAATCGAAGATAGGGGAAGAAGAAAACAGCAACTGAGCAAATTTGAAAGAACCTATACTATTAGGAAACAATATGAAAGAATTCTAGAAACCAAACAGAGATGATTGGAAAACGACATGAAAAATATAACCTTCAGGAGAGGAGAAAGTGTTCACAATGACTTTTCCACTATCAACCAGCTCAGAGAATAACAAACTAAAGGGCAAGAAGATATTCCTTGCTTTTCATTATGTGGGAAGGCTTTTGAAAGAAAACTGAGAAGAGTAAAATGGGAGAGTCTAAGGAAAAGAGAAGTGAATTATAGATTGAGGAAGAGTATCAAAAGTCTTGAAATGGGTAAATCAGTATAATATGTTAATACCTTAGTTAGGATAAGAAGATGAATTGAAGCTGGGAGAAGAATCATGACAGCAATATTTAGAATAACAATATTTTATTATCAGTTCATATGTACAGCAAGTTAGCTTGGTGGCAGTGAAGTAAGATATTAGTCTCAATACTCAATTTTTCATTAGTATGTGGGAAGTTCTTTATACATGACTGTTCTCATTTTTCCTTCAGCTATTACTGGCATTAATATTGGGATATAAAAGAGCAATTCAAAAATATCTGTCAAATTGTTAGTTTGAACTTTCTCACATACTGTTAGAAAGTTTGACTTCTTCCCAAATGTTTCTGTCATCAATATAAACTACATGTTTGTCTTTGAATTAGAGAAATGATTGAAAAACAACATGGAAAACACACTTCAAGAAAGAAAGAAGAGTTCAGTATCACAATTTCACCATAGACCAGCAAATAGAGAACATATTTAAGGACGAAATATAATTGTAGATTTTCTCTGATGTGGGGAAGGCTTTCAAGAGAGAACTGAGAAGAATACTATGGGAGAGTTGGGAGAGTCTAAGGAAAAGAGGAGTGAATTATAAACTGAGAACGTGTTTAAGGTAGAATGTTGAAAATAGTAGTATGAGAGAGGAGTCTAAGGAAAAGAGGAGTAAATTAGAGACTAGAAGAGTATCAAAAGCCTTTGTAATTGGTATATCATAATAATGTGACAACACAAATGATGAGATGAGAAAATGCATTGATGATAGGAGAAAAAGAATTCTGACAGCAAATTCAGAAGGGATATAAAAAATGTACCTGCTCTTGATGAATGAAGAATTGGCATTATAGTTCCAATAGGGAGAAAAGTCCTGAGCAAATTTCAAAGAACTCATACTATTGAGAATTTTTTCGAAAGAATTCTAGAAATCAACTAGAGATATCATAGGAAACAATTAGGAAAGGAAGAAATGTTCTGGATTACATTTTCACCATCAACCAGCTCATAGAAAAGAACAGACTAAAGGACAAATATAATTGGAGGTATTCTTCAATCTGGGGAAGACTTTCGACAGAAAATTGAGAATAGTACTGAAAGAGTGTAAGGAAAAGAGGAGTGAAATATCCACTTATGATAGTGACACCTGGAAAAATGTTCTAGCTCATATTAATTGCAGGATTGCCATTATAACTCTAATACTAAAAAGTAACCAAGAAAATTTTAGGGGACTTACACTATAGGAAAAGAATTTTAGGAACCAAACTGAAAGGACAAATTGAAATACAACTTAAAAAATACATTTTTCAGGAATGCTAGAAGTTTGTGAGATTGTCATTTCACCATCAACCAGTTATAGAGAAGAGCAGACTAAAAGACAAAATGTTTGTTCTGGAGAAAGCTTTCGGCAGAATGCTGAAAAGAGTAGTAAGTGAGAGGAGCCTAAGGAAAAGAGGAGTAAATTATAGACTGAGAAAAAGTATCAAAAGCATTTAAGATTGGTATATCAGTATAATGTGGCAACAATGTTGATATAAGAAAATGCATCAAAGATAGGGGAAGAAGAATCCTGACAGCTATATTCAGAAAGGAATGGAAAAATGTATCTGCTCATATGATTGGAGTATTGGCCTTATATTTCCTACAGGTAAAAGAGACCTGCGCAAATTTCGAGGATCTTATACTATTGAGAAACTATTTCAAAGAATTCTAAGAACCAAACAGAGATATAATTTGAAAACAACATAGGAAAAACTCTTCAGGAAAAGGAGAAATACAGAACACAGATGAAAGCATCTATTAAGGAAACAGTATTCATGATGACCAAGATTACTCAACAGTAATGGCTGAGGAAATATATACAGTTATGCTGTGAAGATTTGGTGATAGAATGTGGGTTGAGGATCTAGGAAATCTGTTGTACTGAAACTGATATATAGTTAACATTATTGTAATCTATATGAAGGTTCATAACGTAATTTACAAATTTGTGGATACTTGAATCTTATTTTCAATTTCTACAAGAATACTTCCATTCAGAAGGTGTTTGTTTTTCTGCTGAGCAAATTGTGTGAATTTTCGTCAATTTGAGGTGATACAAAATAGTTATGTAGAGGGAAATCCTATAAGGTAAACTTTCTATGTATTCAGTAGTGTTCCTTTATTTCATTACTGAGTTCTCGCCTTTATCTTTTACGTTCAAGAAATTTTAATTTGAAGAGAATTATCAGTTTCTATTTCATTAATATTCTTGAGCAGTAATTCGCCCATCTTGCTGTTTCAAACTCATATTTTTGTTTTAATTTTAATGCTGCCTCAATAGGAGAAAGTTGATATTTTCAAATTGTATTGGGATAGTAGTGAATAGTGTTTAAATTTATATGGTTGATGAGTCAGTATCCGTAAAACAATACTGGAAGCTGCATTACCATAAGGATGTGTTAAGCAATATATGAGAGAGTTCCATATAACATAAAGAACTATTAAATATAAATATCATTGTATCTAAAGAGACGTTCATTTTAGTTAGAGCTAGATATGGAAAGGCGTTCAGTATATTTTGCATTTAGTCTATTAGGCGTTTTTGTATATCAGGCATTTTTATATATAAGGCGTTTTGGTATATTAGGCGTTTCGTCTATTAGGCGTTTTTGTATATTAGGCATTTAGTATATTAGCTGTTTAGATATAAAAGGCGATCTTAATGAGCTCACTAGTCTATATTGCTAAAGCAGTAAGCCTTATTTCGAGAAAAGTGGAGGGGACAATTGGAGTTTGAACCTGGAGGGAAGAGAGGGTCGGCGGGATAATTTCTATGGACTTTTGCAGCTATAAAAAATATTTATATCGCCTTCGATCGCTACGAAACCCGGACGACGAAAAAACCTCGAGTTTCGCATTTCGCGCCGCCATAGTTAGATTCTCATAAAACCACGGCAAAACGGAAAAATCTTCCATCGAACGGAGGTCTATCGGCCGACTGTGGCATATTTCCGCTCTACTTTCCATATTCCTAAAATCTCCGACGGCCAGAAATTCGCGAAATAAACAAACCTCGAGCTGTCAAAATACGGGTTTTTGTTTTAACCATCCTAGTTAAACGGGGTCACCGGGAGAAAGGATTCGACCTTCGAACAATTCCTACATATCTCGGGATTGGGTCTCCAGCGAGAAAACGTCATTTCAAGACTTAATTTTCGAATTTGGGAGGGTTTTTGAGACCCACATTTTCGAAGAATAGAACGGAAACACGGGGGCGGAGCCAATCACCCTCCCTTACTCTCCTTAAACCGCCGTTTCACAATCTGACTAGGCAAAGAAGAAGAAGTTTTAAAGAGGACCGTACCCGGAAACACAGGTGAAAAGAGTAGACAGGATATAAACGAAGACTTATCTCCCGTCTATTCTCTCACTAAACGATCGAATATCCGTCCCGTACGACGGACATCGTCGTGTACGGCGGACTTTGCCGTTAAGTTGATAATGTCTAGATGTTCAATATTATCAAGGGCAACAAAAAGAAGAGAAGAAGAAGAAAAATTGTTAATAATGTAAGATTGTTTACGTTAAATTAACAAAACCTCAAATAATCATTCCAAGATAAGTGAACGTAATTTAATGAATATTTAATGCATCGTAATGTATTTTTTTTTCAGCATAATGAAGAATCCACATATTTCATATTTACATTCTGTGTTCTAACCTATTTATTCCAATGAAAGAAAACAATAATAAATAATGTATTTTAAACTGAATTTTGTGTTCATCTGTATTGTATTTTGTTTCAGTTTATAAACGTGGTAGTATTTTTTGACTACAATTATAAAATTACAGAAATGTAAATGGAATTCAATGTATTTAAAGTAAAGTTATTCAAATTAAAATTTATGAAAGTGACTGTTTGAAAGTGAGTTTTTACTTTGAGTGCATATAAGTAGTTTCATTTAAATGAAATATTTATTTTAATTTACAATCCACTTGATAACAAGAAAGAATTAGTTGGATCCACTGTAAACAGGTTGGAGAATTAAATGAAAAATAAGCAAAGACAATATTGAGCAATAACTAGAAAGTTTCAAGTAAATATAAATGTAATACATCCCTGTTCTCTGATAATAATACACGTAAATATTTTTGTGTAAGTAAACCAGTTTGATTCATAATAGTTACACTAGAGTCAGATTCCAAACTCTAAAGGAAAGAGATCAAGTAAATTACCTGCAATTGTCAACTTCAAAATTTATTTGTTGAACAATTCTTCATATAGTTGCCATAAAAACTTGAGCTTTTCAGGATATACCAATATTTGCAAAACACATAAGGTACATGTTTTGAGCTACTTCTGTGCATAACACATGCTTTTGTATTTTGAGAAGTTTAGTCACTGAATAACAGGTAGACTATACATTTATGTATACATTCTTTAGAATGTAAAGTTTCTTTCTTATTGGTGTATGTGGAAAAGATAAAATCAGGTAAAGCAAATTACAACAGGAACTTTCAGTTCGAGAAAATCACATATTTTGTGGAAAATGCAATTACTTCTTGAAAAATGCTGTATATAGTTGATGATTTTCGTTAAAGATGGTATTTCATCAGGATACATAATGACAAGACCTATCATAAGACAATGCATGGTACATAAGGGAAGACGAGCTTGAGAAAGTTTAACAGTTCAGAATAATTGAAGGATTGACATTTGAAAAACAAAACTGCAAAGGAAGACTGCAGAAACTGAAAAAATTCGGAAGGACTTACATTCTTCTTCGAAGAAAAGTGAGAGAACTCTATGTAAGATAACTTCATACACTTCACATGAGGAAGAAGTGTGTTCAGGATATTATTTTTACGATTAACCATATTAGAACAACAGAATGAATATATAACTGAAAATATTGTGGTTTAGTCTCTATATATTTAGAATATAAAGTGTCTTTTTTATTGGTATTAGTGGGAAACTCGATTAAATCAGGAATATGTATACATATATATATATATATATATATATATATATATATATATATATATATATATATATATATATATATATATATATATATATATATATATTATATATATAATATATATATATATATATATATATATATATATATATATATATATATATATATATATATATATATATATATATATATATATATATATATATATATATATATATATATATATATATATATATATATATATATATATATATATATATATATATATATATATATATATATATATATATATATATATATATATATATATATATATATATATATATATATATATATATAACTTAAAATTGGTGTTTCACCAGGATATATAATAACAAGACCTATCATAAGACAATGCATGGTACATAGGTACAGAAGGGGAGAAGAGATCTGACTGCAATCTGCAATATTCAGAACGGCTTGAGAAAGTTTAACAGCTCATAATGATTGACATTTAAAAAACAATTCTGTGAAAGAAGGATGCAGAAACTGAGAAAATTCTGAAGGACTTACATTAATGCCAAACTCTTCGAAAAACTTCTTCGAAAAAAAGTGAGAGGATTATATATAAAATATCTTAGGAAACACACACTTAATATTTGGAAGAAGTGTATTCAGGATCTTATTTTCACGATTAACCACCGTTTAAAGAACAACAGACTGGATATATGACTGAAAATTTATTTACTGATACAAATTCAACAGGATTACCCCCAAATATAGAGCCGAAACCATATTTATGGTTTTCCCTCATCTGTAGGAGGCTTTTGACAGTACACTGAGGAGAGTAGTATGAGAGTCTCAGGAAAAAAAGGAAAAGAAGGAGTTATTTATAAACGGAGAAAGAGTAGCAAAAGCTTTATAATGTACAACAATATGTGAGAAAGTTTGACTTCTTCCCAAATTTTTCTGTCATCAATATAAATCAATATAAACTACCTGTTGGTCTTTGATTTAGAGAAAAATTCTAAAGACCAAATAGGTATATAATTGAAAACAACATGGGAAACACTCCTCACTCATGTTTATGGGTTTCCCTCATCTGTGAGAAAGTTTGACTTCTTTCTAAATTTTTCTGTGATCAATATAAACTACCTGTTTGTCTTTGAATTGACGACGAAAAAGACTTGAGTTTCGCATTTTGCGCCACCATAGTTAGATTCTCATAAAACCACGGAAAACGGAAAAATCATCCATCGAACGGAGGTCTATCAGCCGACTTTCGCAACTTTTCGCTCTACTTTTCATATTCCGCAAATCTCCGACGGCCAGAAATTCGCGAAATAAACAAACCTCGAGCTGTCAAAATACGGGTTTTTGTTTTAATCATCCTACTTAAACGGGGTCACCGGGAAAAAATATTCGACCTTCGAACGATTCCTACATATCGCGAGATCGGGTCCCTGGCGAGAAAACGTCATTTCAGGACTTAATTTTCGAATTTGGGAGGGTTCTTGAGACCTACATTTTCGAAGAAAAAACGAAAACACGGGGGCGGAGCCAATCACCCTCCTTGACTCTCCTTAAACCGCCGTTTCTCAATCTGACAAGGCAAAGAAGAAGAAGTTTTAAAGAGGACCGTACCCGGAAACATAGGTGAAAAGAGTAGACGGGATATAAACGAACAAATATCCCCTCTATTCTCTCACTAAAGGATCGAATATACGACCCGTACGACGGACATCGTCGTGTACGGCGGTCTTTGAATCGTTGAACATCGGTTTCATCGTACCGAGGCCAATAACAAGAAGAGAAGAAGAAGAATTGTTTACGTTAAATTGATAAAACCTCAAATGATCATTCCAAGGTAAGTGAACGTAATTTAACGAACATTTAATGCATCATAATGTATATTTTTTTCAGCATAATAAAGAATTCACACATTTCATATTTACATTCGGTGTTCTAACCTACGTATTTCAATAAAAGAAAACAATAATATATAAGGTATTTTAAACTGAATTTTGTATTAATCTCTATTGAATTTTTGTTTCAATATATAAACGATGAAGTATGTTAATTATCCTAATGAAAATGTAAATGGAATTCAATGTATTTGAAGTAAAGTTATTCAAGTGGAAATGTATGAAAGTGACTCTTTGAAAGTGAGTTTTCACTTTGTGTACATATAAGTAGTTTCTTTTCAATGAAATATTTATTGTTGGATTTCAATCCACCTGATAACGAGAAGGAATTAATTTGATCCACTGTAAAGAGGTTGGAAAATTAAATAAAAATAAGAAAAGAAAATATTAAGCAATAACAAGAAAGTTTCAGGTAAATATAAATAAAATACATCCCTGTTCTCTGATAATAATCTTCGTAGATATTTTTGTAAGTAAACCAGTCTGATTAATAATAGTTACAATAGAGTCAGATTTCTAACTCTGAAGCAAAGAGATCAAATAAATTACCTGCAATTTTTAACTTCAAAATTTATTTGTTGAACAATTCTTCATATAGATGGCATGAAAACTTGAGCTTTTCAGGATATTCCAACATTTACATAACACATAAGCTACATGTTTTGAGCTACTTCTATTCATAACACATTCTTCTGTATTTTGAGAAATTTATTCGAAGCTGTTCACTGAATAACAAGTAGTCTATACATTCAGAATGTAAAGTTTCTCAAACAGGAGAAGCAAATTATGAAGTTTCATTACAACAGGAACTTTAGGTTCGAGAAAATCACATGTTTTGTGGAAAATGCAATTACTTCTTAAAAATGCTGTGTATAGTTAATGATTTTCGTTGAAGATGCTCACGTTATTATGTTTTAGTCCAGTTGACTGCTTCGTTTTCATTTTATATTATATAATTGTTATATAGATTATACTATGTAAAATTCAAATATGGGGAGATATTTGAGTGTTGTACAAAGTCTAGATACTTCCAATGTTTCGAATATATATATATATATATATATATATATATATATATATATATATATATATATATATATATATATATATATATATATATATATATATATATATATATATATATATATATATATATATATATATATATATATATATATATATATATATATATATATATATATATATATATATATATATATATATATATATATATATATATATATATATATAGGGTTTTACCTTGACGAGTTGCCTATATATCTGTTCATGCAATCAAACTGATTTCATGAAAAATATAACCACCACCCGGTAATTAATACCATTGCCAGGCAATGATTATAATTAAAACATATCCTGGAGTAATTATATATTAGGATAACGTTAAATGTTATGAGAATATATCAATCTACCAGAATATATACATACTATAGCATCATCAGACAATGATATCAATGTACCAACGAGTAGTGTCAGAGGCTTTCTCCCGGAAAATCCAGTGTACGGATCTTTAGTCAAGTAACACTGAATGTTACTCATTAATAGTTTCCTTTGTGTGAAGTGGTGAACGATCGAATAGAATACTGCTCTGAATATAAATATGACAAAATTGTCAGTTAATTATATTACATTTATATAAACAAATAAATAAAATATGAAATGAGATTCTGAGCAGTATAAACTAAAGAGAAAAACCTATGACTCTACCTCATTATTATTTTCGGAAAGAAACCTACGAAGAATATTACAAGATTTGATGACTGTTATCTTTGTAACTGTTCAAACAAATTTTTCTTCAGACCCAAAATCTCAATACTTTCAAGATTTCTAGGAATAACGCCTGTTGTAGAAATAATAATCGGTAGAATAAATATTTTCTTCATTTTACAAATTTTTTTAATCTCGTCGCCAAGTATCATATATTTAAAAATTTTTTCATTGTATTTATTTTGTATATTATGTGTGTCGGGTATAGCAATATCAATTATATATGTTATTTGATTCTGTTTATCATTAAGAACGATATCTGGTCTATTGTGTTTTACAGCTCTGTTGCACAGAATTGTTTTATCAAAATAAAGTTTATATTTGTCATTTTCACAAATAATCTCAGGTTCAGATTTTTGAAATTTTTTCTTTTGGGAATTAGGTCATGTTTAATTCCTAGATTGAAGTGAATAATATTAGCGACGGCATTATGTCTTTCTAAATAATCTGTGGAAGCAAGGACTGAGCAAGATGATAATATATGAAAAACTGTTTCTGAAGAACAGAAACATCTACGGCAAGAATCATCTATATTTTGTTTGATGATATGTTTTCTATAATTCCTTGTAAAACAACCTGGTCCTGGATCGCAATTGCCAAGCCTTCTGTTTCAGCAAACAATTCTCCAGATACTAACCATTTATTCGATGCAATTTCATCAATATAATCATTTTTCAATTCTTTAGGTGCTTTCCGTGTAATTCCTTCTGCATCCAACTTTCTTTTAGAATTATCATCAAATATATCAAAATCTACCTTTTGCATTGTCAAGTTCAGAGGTGTAAGATTATAATCTGAAGCAACAACAATATCATGTAATTTAGACGTTCTCTGTTTATCATGAAAATGGGAACGTAGATGAAAAATCTGTTTACTATGAAGATTATTCAAATCAATTAATCCACGACCTCCAAGATGTCTAGGTAGTGTAACTCTCTGAACAGCTGACTTTGGGTGGAGCTTATGATATTTACAGAGCATTTTCCTCGTTTGACATTGTAATTCATTTAGATCAGTTTTAGAGCATTTAATAATTTATATATATATATATATATATATATATATATATATATATATATATATATATATATATATATATATATATATATATATATATATATATATATATATATATATGTGTGTTCCTGATTTAATCGATTTTCCCAGCAATACCAATAAAAAGAAACTTTATATTCTAAATATGTAGAGACTAAACCAAAATATTTTCAGTCGTATATTCAGCCTGCTGTCCTAAGGTGGTTAATCGTGAAAATTAGATCCTGAATACACTTCTTCCTCATATGAAATGTGTGCTTCCTAAGTTATTTTACATAGAATTCTCTCAATTTTCTTCGAAGAGTTTTGCATTAATGTAGGTCCTTCAGTATTTTCTCAGTTCCTGCAGTCATCTTTTGCAGTATTGTTCTCCAAATGGCAATCCTTCAATAGTTTTGAGCTGTTAATTTTTCGAGTTTCCCACAAACACCAGTAAAAGAGAAATTTTACTTTCTGAATGTATAGACTACCTGAATTTCAGTGAACTGCATTGACTAAATTTCTTAAAATACAATGTGTTATGCACAGAAGTAGCTCAAAACATGTACCTTATATGTTATGTAAATATTGGAATATCCTGAAAAGCTCAAGTTTTCATGCCAACTGTATGAAGAATTGTTCAACAAATAAATTTTGAAGTTAAAAATTGCAGGTAATTTACTTGATCTCTTTCCTTCAGAGTTAGAGATCTGACTCTATTGTAACTATTATTAATCAGACTGGTTAACTTACTAAAAAATTCTACGAAGATTATTATCAAAGAAGAGAGATGTATTACATTTATATTTACTTGAAACTTTCTTATTATTGCTCAATATTGTCTTTGCTTATTTTTCATTTAATTTTCCAACCTGTTCACAGTGGATCCGATTAATTCTTTCGTGTTATCGAGTGGATTGAAATCTAACAATGAATATTTCATTAAAAAGAAACTACTTTCATGCACATAAAGTAAAAACTCACTTTCAAAGAGTCACTTTCATCCATTTCAACTTGAATAACTTTACTTCAAATACATTGAATTCAATTTACATTTTCATTAGGATAATTGGAGATCGAAAATATACTTCAGCGTTTATAAACTGAAACAAAAATTCAATAGAGATGAATACTAAATTCAGTTTAAAATACCTTATTTATTATTGTTTTCTTTCACTGAAATACATAGGTTAGAACACCGAATGTAAATATGAGATATTTGGATTCTTCATTATGCTGAAAAAAATATATATTACGATGCATTAAATGTTCGTTAAATTACGTTCACTTACATTGGAATGATTATTTGAGGTTTTGTTAATTTAATGTAATAAATATCAACAATTCTTCTTCTTCTCTTCTTGTTATTGGCCTTGGTCATAGACCAAGTATAGAAGAAGACAAAGCACCCCATAGAATAAAATGAAGCTTATTCGCCAGCCAGAATCGCGATCCTGGCTGGTTAGGATAGGTCAGGATTGAAAGATTGAGATGAGGTTCATAGATGGTCCATAGATGGCTCTTGATAAAACAGAATACTATAATTTTTTTATTTTCAGTTACTACTATCAGATGGCTGCTAAAAATTTCGAAGTTATCTTAGAATGATAATCCAAGGGCGTACGTATCACTTACACAGTGGATAGAACAGTTTACGATAAATAAATACTTAGATTCTTATTACAGAAATAGAGATATGACTTTTTTAAGAAAATTATAACAATACTTTTTTCAGAAGTCAACTGTAAAAAATTCAAGTTCCATTATGAGGATTGCGAATATTACTACGTAAAAAATATCACTGTTTAAGATGGAAAAGTTTATTCAACGTTATAACTAATTCGAGCTTTTGCTTATCATCAGACAATTAGCGACTTCATTCATCATTGCGTAATTTTTTTCACATTCCACGAACTATAATATTTTTTTTAATACATATCCCGTATTTTTGATGAAAGAGTTTCTGGACCAATATTCATATGAACTCTCTATCCTCAATTCACTGAAAGTATTAGTTCCTGAGGTTTGGCTACATATTTAAAGAACACTTGTAAATCTTCGAAAAATTTAAATTCTATATTGCGTTCATTATTAAAAATGCATTCTGAAATGATTCGAACTTCGTAAACAAACTCCAGAACTTCATAGAATATATGATTTACGGGAAATACTATTACTTGAATGTCTTTTCTTATAGCTACAGAGCCTGCAAACAGAGTCTCCGCAACCATATGTGCAATGCACACGGCGCCAAAACCGAGGGTCCAAAAAAAATATTAATATAAAAGTTGAGAAATTAAATAGGATTAGGTGTAAATACACACGAAATTTTATTAGTATATCATCCACTTACTGCCGATTTCTATGTTGCGAGAACATATCCGGCGGCAGTTTCTTGATTTTTCCTGTTCAGACATGAATAACGCCTGGAGCGCTATAAAAGCCATGTATCGCCACAGGCGTTTTTAAATCAGTTAGTTCAATGAACCGTGCAACAAATGAATAAAAACAAGTAATCCTATTAATTTCTACATATAGAGTTATTTTTATTTTGTCAAGTGGGGTGTTGTGTTGTTTAATATTTTGTTTCCTACTTTTTTTTAAATTAAGTGCCGAATACCTGCTGACTGCAATTTCAACGACTTGATTTTGTATAAAATGGTAAGTGTTTCCTACTTTATACTAGCAACATTAACCCTTTATAGGATACTGGTTATAATTAATTTTTTTAGCCAAATATCTTTTTATTAATTGAAATGTCATATACGAGTTTAAGAAAGTAACTGGTTTTATACATAACTCGCTTAGTTTTTATACTATTGATCTTTTTAAAAAACCATTTTGTAGGGTTTTTAAGGGCTATTAAATCAAATTAGTTTAATATCCTTTTTGCCTTTATTTTTGAAAGGATTTAAGCTGAAAGCGCTCGAACAAATTGCTTTTCACTCAAATATGCAAACTTTGATCGGCCATATCTTACTTGAAAATAATCTGCCCTATAAAGTTAAACACTATAGGCTACTTAGTTAACTTTTTAAGAAGATTTCCTACCCTACCCACGTGGTGCTTATCATTGTGGTTCCTTTAGCAGTTAATTCCTAATTCCATGAGTACTAATTATTACCTGCTGCAAGTGACACTTTCGATGAAGGCTGTAATGAGGCTAGTATCGATATAATTCCATCCGACCCCGGTTTGTGGCCCGAAAGAATCACCAATGAGATGGCTAGAATATTGATTAAACGTGGTCCGCCCTTCATAGACATCAGTTTTAGCTTTCCTATTAATAAAGATAAGAGAAAGTTTTCGTGCAAATACTTTGAAAGAAATCTAGCAAATGAAGAAAAAGTCGAAAGGGCTTGACTTATTTACTCTATTTCTAAGGATTCCTTGTTTTGTTTTTGTTGTAAGTTGTTTTGTAAATGTAAAACCCCTAACGCTTTTTGTGATACAAATGGAGTATCTGATTGGCAACACTTGTCTTATTAAACTAATTAAGAGACAGTTATATAAACACTTGGATAAATTTTAAGAAAATGTTGGAGACATCTATGACTGTTAATGCTCATCATCTGCGGATTTCAGAAACAAAAAAAGAATATTGACGAGATGTGTGGACAGAATTATTGCAATTGTTAAGTATTTATCTACACAATGCTTGGCATTTCAAAATTCTTCTCAATTGCTTTTCGAACATGATAATGGAAATTTTCTAAAAGCTGTTGAGATGATTGCCTCTTTTGATTCAGTGATGAGACAGCAGGTTAGCCGAGTGTATAACTCCCAAAAAAATCTGTTAAAATGACTCATTATTTAGGCGTGCAAATACAGAATGAAATAATTGAATTATTGTCGTCCAAAGTAAGAAATAAAATTATAGAAATGGTTCGCAGTTCAAAATTTTTTTCAATAATATTAGATTGTACACCAGGCACTAGTCATACTGAACAAATTAGTCTTGTTCTAGGGTATGTTGTCCTTAACACCACTTCAAAAAAGGTTGAAGTTAAGGAAAGTTTTATTGCGTTTAATCCAATACTGGACTCTACAGGAGAAGAGATGTATACATTTGTGATAGAAAATTTGAAAAAATAAAGTTTAGAATTAAAACACTTTAGGGGACAAGGTTATGATAATGGGACAAATATGAAGGGAAAACATGTTGGGCTTCAAAAACGCATTCTTGATGCGAATCCGAAAGCCCTTTTTATACCTCGTGCGGCTCATACTTTGAACTTAACAGTAAATGACGCTTCTAAGGTGTCAAAGGGATTATATAATTTCCTTCGAGTTCGTCAGGGATTCACTCTCCCGCATAAAAGCATAATCTCGAAATGGTTCAATTCGATCAAATTAGAGACGGGTTTTCTTGATAGCGTTTTCGAACATTTGCGTTTGAAATTTGACGGTTCTACCGAAGCAGAAAGAAACTGCGTCATACTTTTTGATGAAATCGGAATAAAGAGAAATATGAAGGGAAAACATGTCGGGCTTCAAAAACGCATTATTGATGCGAATCCGAAAGCCCTTTTTATACCTTATAATTTTTTTTCGTCATGCACAAAAAGGTGGTATGTCCCCGGGTTAAGTTTAAAGCCTCTAAGTGAGACAAGATGGCCCAGCAGAATTGACGCAATAAAGCCCCTTAAATTTTATTTAATTACGGTTTACGAAAGTCTTCTAGAATTGACTGAAGGAAATTCCTTTCACATTGATGCAAGACATAAAGCGAGTTCCCTCTTAACGTCTGTACAAAATTTTCAATTTATTTGTGGAATTATTATTTGACGTGACGTTTTATTTCATATGAATATTGTCAGCAAACAAATGCAAACTAATACAATTAATATTAAAGTGTGCCCAATCTACCTAAAAAATTTAGTTGATCACTTCCAGCAATATAGATCTGACCAATCATTTCAAGAAATTCTTGTGCAAGGGAAAGAAGTAGCATCCTCTCTCGAAATTGAAGAAGACTTTCCACCACTACCAACGGTTAGGAGGAAATTTAAACCAAAACTGTAAACTACTTCAAATGCATAAAATTATTCATTAAAACATACTGCTTCGAAACGGTTAACCCTTAAAAACTGTGGCCATGATTCCCAGTATTGAAGCAAATCTTGGTAAGACCAATACTTGAACAACAGAGTGTTTTTTGTAATTGCTTTCTTTCTACAATCTATAGTGCCGCCACGCCAACCCAGCGCAATGATGAGGAGGTTTACTTCCCCTGGATACAAAAAAAACCGGCGGCCAACGATGATTGTTGTCCGTAACTCTGCTGCTGGTGCCTCCTTTCGGGCACCGCCACAGGCGTCAGACGAAACACACAGTGTTGTCGGATTGATTATGGATAGAAAATATCAATTATTTTATAGATGAAGAAAATTATTGAAAAAAATTGTCTTCTTCAGCGTAGATATATGTTTCCTTTCAAATTTCATGTTATATTGAGTACGAAAATGGAAAATTTTGTGAATAATTCAAAGCATTTAAGATTTCAAAGTTAAGTACCTGAAAATGCATCATATCGTTCATTAATAAAATAGATTGGACCTTTCATACGATTTTATACTGAAGATTACAATGAATACGACTACATATAGTGTAGGCGAATACAAATGTGTTCATAGTAAATAATAATCGAATATACCTTTTGTTCCAAGTTATGAATATACAATTCATTTCCTCTCAAGATTCTTTATGGCTGGTGGAAATATCCAATCACCTTCAAGTCTTAGTAATAGTGGTTGAATGAGACTTTTCTCCATCAAGGTTTTCGGTAGCCCCCTCTGGTTTATTTTGAAGAAAACCATTTGAGTTTCAAGATGTGAGGAAATAATTGATTGTTGAATTCTTTTTAAATCAAGATAATTTCTATTAAATTTTCCATGTTTTTGTCTCAGTTTGGAAAAAAATCAATTTCACCAAGAATGGAATGGAACGAGAACAAAGTATTGTTAAAATAGGAACTGAAAAAATAGTAGTCGGGACATATCCTGCAATCCTACGATTATCGTAGGATCATCTATGCTCGAATTTCCGAAATCACAACATACATTTGTGGTACAAAAAAAATACGTCAATTCCCTCAACATTTAAATTTTTCTGAAAAGTAACGTACGAGAATGAAGTTGTTGAATACCCGGAGAGCTTTGGAATTTAGAGAATTTAGAATATTTGTGAATAATTTTATCGAATTTTCATTACGTCCAATTTTAGACATTATTTTATTCTAATGCATCATTTGTTATGTACTTCGATTCACAATATTCAGTATTAAAATTTTCAATAAGTTACAAAATTTTACTGTATTCTTTTAAATTTTTGACTGCTGGTTGATTATATATTTGAGTATATTTCGTTAAATCTACTGCAAGTTCTCAATTTGAACTGTCGACACTCTGATTATAAAATTATGAATAATTTCTGTCAATGACCCTGTATATTTGAATTTATTAATTTATTAATAAATGTTTTTTGGTACCGTATTCTGTTACTCGTTATGGATGGATCACAATCTGGCAACCTTGTTACTGAAAACATTCATATGCAACTGAATCGAACCAATAAATTTATCCTATGTGTCTTCTGGATTTTTCCATTTATATTTGAATGGGTAGGAGGTACATTGAGGAGGGGGATGTCACTTTTTAAGAGTTCGTATATTTCTTATAGTTTGAAACGAGAATTAGTATTTGGTCGGACTTTTGGGTAAGTGTTTGTTTCTATTTGATTGATTTTGCCTAGAACAGGTTTATTTTATATAGGGTCGCTGTCGATTAAAAATTTTTGCTACTGAATGTACTGAAGAGCTTTCCCAGTAATGGCGATGGTAAAAAAATCCAATAAGATCCAAGCAATCGTGTATAGCTGTTCAGTGAAATATTGTGAAAATAAATATCACCGCGGGGGTTTCAAACGTTTCATTTTTTAGATTTCCGTTGGACTCACGACAAGGCGATTGGCTTCGGGCAATCGATCGGCGGGATTTAATTTCATTTATTCCGCGTAAAGACATCAGGTACAAAAAAATTTGTAGTAAACACTTTACGGATTCGTGTTTTACTGATCATTCGAAACGTCATTTACGCTCTCATGCAGTACCAACTCTGCAACTCGATTTTATGGATTTCGGCGCTGATTCTGATAAGAACAAAAACATAATTACGTATCCCTGTGAGGCTGAAATGACTGGAAAACTACTTTTTGATGAACGAGGAAATCCACTATCGACATATTTCTCCTCTACGGCAAACTTAGATTCTTCATGTTCCGCCCGCGAAATTTTTCAATTGAAACGTAAATAGCTTCGAAACAAAAACAAATCGATAAATTAAGGAAATGTATTAATGTCCTTCGTCAAACTAATCGTCGATTACGTCGCGGTCGCGCCAAAGGCCAGATCTTTCTGAAAGAACATAGGAGAAGAATGAAGCAACCATCAGGAAGTGTCAAAACGTTCATAGATCTCCAAACGGAACATAAGACGCATACAGAGTATTCGGAAGAAGAAAAAAAATTGCTCTCACAATTTTTCATAGAAGCCCGGGATTATATAATCTCCTTCGAGTTCGTCAAGGATTCACTCTCCCACATAAAGGCACAATCTCGAAATGGTTCAATTCGATTAAATTAGAGACGGGTTTTCTTGATAGCGTTTTCGAACATTTGCGTTTGAAATTTGACGGTTCTACCGAAGCAGAAAGAAACTGCGTCATACTTTTTGATGAAATCGGAATAAAGAGAAGTATTAGTTACAATTCTAAATTCGATTACATCGAGGGAGTTTCAGATTATGGAGAATTTGGTCGACAACAAAATCTCGGAAATCACGTTCTTGTTTTTATGATTCGAGGACATTATGCTTATTACAAAATTCCGTTAGGTTATTTCGTCGTTTCTGGAAATATGGCGGGAGGTGAAATAAAAACCATACTGATAACCCTTATTTCAAAATTGAAATGACAATTCATTGACAAAATGGGACTTTTGAGAGTAGGAGGCCGATTGAGATATGCAGTATTACATTTTGATAAAAAATATCCTATTCTTCTACCTGCAAGAAGTAAATTCACAGCATGCTTGATATTATATATTCACGTTACATTTTTACACACAGGTGTGAACACCACTTTGATTCATTTAGTTCAGATGTTCTGGGTATTCTCTGCGAAGAAAATCATACGATGGGTTCTCTCAAAGTGTCGCACTTGTTTCAAAGTAAATCCTTTACCTCTTCAGCCCCCTATGGGCAACTTGCCTAAATTTAGAATCTCGCAATTGAAACCTTTTCAGAGTATTGGAGTTGATTTAGGTGGGCCTTTCACAATTACCATGGGTCGTGTACGCGGTGCGAAAACCTTAAAAGCATACCTCGCACTTTTTGTGTGTTGTACCACAACAGCATTGCATCTCGAGCTGTTGTCTGACTTGTCGGCAGAAACGTTTTTGATGGGTTTTCGTAGGTTTATGGCCAGAAGAGGGCGGTGTACTAACGTATTTTCCGATTGCGGTACCAACTTTGTTGCTAGTGCTAAATATTTACTCTTAACAATAATTCTCTAAAGCAAAAATCAGAATGCAGTTATATAATTACAAACTTAAACATTAATAAATCAATCACATTTGCACTATCATTTCAGTCAGGATTTATTTTGAGTATATCTAACGATCTTTAAGAAACTAAAAATAATAAAAATGAACAATTCAAAATATCACATTATTTTACTGATGATTTTTCATTTTAAATAACAAACAATCATCATTTTATTCTACTACATCTTTCTATAATGAAAGATGTTCTTGATTCAGATTTTATTCACTGGTGAAATAATTTCCTTAATTTTGCATAAAATCATATCCGACACTTTGATTATCTAGCACAAATAGTGAAATTTTAGGAATAAGATTAAATACGAATTCAAAATAAGCATCAGTAGTGTACAGATCTGTATTCTCTATATTTACCCAAAATTAATTTTAGTTTTATTCCTCCTTTGGGAATATTGATTTCTTAATTTTTATTCTTCTTTCTTGATGTTGATCTTGAATGCTTCTTGTGAAGAGTTGATCTTTTACGTTTCTTATTTCTCAAATTAATTACATTCGGGATCAGATTTTCTTTATAATTTTCTGAGCCTACTTTTTGTTCAGTTGTTGGTTTCTCAATTTTGCTATCACAGGGTGTTTCGTAGTAAAGATGAATACACTCATCTCTATCCTGAAATATGTCGTCAAGGAATTTTTCCAAAGAACTTGTATATGCATTGTTGCTTCCTGGGGGAGTTAAATTGACGATGACATTTGGGTTATCATTTATTCTTCCTTTTTCCGAATTAGAATTTGGTTCACACTCTTCAGTTCGTACCTTTAAATCTGAATTCAATTCCTCTATAACATAAGTTTCAGAAGAACTTTGTGGAGGTGATATAAAATTCAGCATGTTACAGTTTTTCATTGATATGAAGTTTTCTATATATTCATAGGAGTTTTCATCTATATTTGCTGGCGTTTTTGTCTTTCTTTTCATGTCCATTTGACAAGATGGTAATTTTTCCCATTCATTATTTTCCGGAGAATTCAATGGAGGTGAAATGAGTTCATATTCATTTACTAGTAGTTGGAAACGTTTGACTGAAGATTCTACTTCTACATTACAAAGTTGGTTAAAATTTCCATGAATGTTTCCATTTATTCCTGTAACATTAGATGGAAATCTTTGATAAGAGGTTTGTAACGTATTTGGATTCCATATGCCAAAATCTTCTCCATTTTGCTTGAGTGATGTACCATTCATTGGTTTCATGTTTGAACTCCCCGATGCAGTGTAAACTCGAGGAGAATCTAACATAATTCGTTGGAGCAATTCCGTGTCAATCGTTGAACGTTCTGGGTTTGTCGAGTTGGGTTCTAATGGTGGATATGCTGGATTCTCTTCTACTCTAATTGTGATGTGCAGTAGATATAAACTTTTCTACTTGAGCTACTTGATAAATAGTTCACTAGGATCATAAGTATTTTTCTAAATCAGTATATACACCTGAAACAAAAAAAGTATATGAAACAAAAGAATTACGTCAAGAAGGTTTATAAATCGAAAGAAGATGTTGAAAATTGATTGTACGCTGATCAGTGGCGTACTGTAAAAAGTTTGAAAAGCAAAAGAAGACACTGCTCAGGAAAAGAAAACACCTTGTAGATTCTAGTTGAATTTTAGGACGTGTAATGATGGGAGCTATAGAAAAATAGCTCGCATTCCAGACTTGGGCTGAATATCTCAAAAACTACAGGAGTTATTAAGAAGAATGCCATTTTTTCCGGAAATTTCAACACCCTGTAGCTACGTTACGAAGCTTTTGCAGACCTAAGTTTATGTAAACTTTTTTCTTTAAAATTGCACGTAGATTTACCCCCAGACGTTGTGACATAATATTATGTAACACCCTGTATATAGTGTTAACGGTTTTGTAGATGAGGGGTTATTATCATTTCAAAGTAAAAGTACTGGAAACCATCATGAGGAGGTGAATGCGGATGTTTTTGAAGAATATATTGAACAGTTGTTGGATTTAATTTCTCTAGGTTGGGTTAGGTTCCACTGTTTTGTAATAAATAACGCATGCAACCATTCGCGAAATATTGAATTAACGACAACATCTTCATGGCGTAAAGCAGGCATCATCAGATGGCTGATTGATAAAAATATTTCTTTTGAAGAAAATATGTTCGAAAAAAAATTATTATTAAATGTAAAGATACATAAAAGATCATACAAAAAATATAAGATTGAGTATGCATGAAATTCATGAGTGACTATTTTTGGTGAAGATAATTATCTAGATATTATTTTTATCGTTTTTAGATACATATGTGTTCAATTCATTCAATTTTATTTTCGAAGAGAACCCTAAAACACATATTCGTCTACGTTACTATAAATTTTAGACGTCCAAAGTAAACATTCCATTTTAAACGAAGCCATCAATATTCGCAAGCAACAATAAAGACGGAGGTCGTAGTCATATAGTTAAGTTCTTCCTGGAGATTTGTAGGTGGGTTCTTTCAAAGTTCCGGCAATAAATTGGGTTTGTTCAAGACAAAACCATAGAAGTTACATTTATATTTGAATTTGCCCACGTACCACATTGCTAAGGAGTTTGCAAACTTAATGAGCTTTCATTATTCTTATATTCGTGGATGAAATTGCAGCCTACTTTGAATCAATGAAGCATGCGGTTTTGCCTAATTGAAACTCTGAATGAAAAGAATTGAAAGTATTTACCGAAAAAAATTTAAATTTTGAATACGGAACTCACGATATAGTTTATAAATTATTGTTTAAACGAAATTTGATGGTTACCCTTGATTCTAATGACTTAAGAGTGAATTCAGAAAGAAAATTGTCAGATGAGCGTATAAATAAACATTATTTTAAAATTTGAATTGAGTTTTTATTTGAGAATATCTTTATCTTATGGGAGATCTTTCTGTATATAAGAATTTCGAAATGCCTAACGAAAAAAAATACGCGAATTAGACGAGAAATTATAGAAACAAGCTATGTCTAAAATTAATGAGTCATAAATATTTCAAAATATCTAACACAAAAATTAATTTGAAGAGAAATAATAGACAGAAGCTTGAACTGAGAATGATGTAAAATTCGAAGGAAAACTTTGTACAATTTCCGACATTTTATCCACCATTTTGGATAATGACTTTATCAAAAACGGATCCAAGGCTATGTACCCCAAATTTGGTGAAATTCATTGTGTTTTAAATTACATAGGTGCAGTTAAAAAAACACTCACCTTTGATTCTTATTAGGTAAATTTCAGAAAACAAGCTTTTAAATGGGAGTATAAGATTTTTCTATATTTGAAATGAATTTCTTTAATTTTTTCCTTATTAGATTTTAGAAATGGAACATTTTAACTTTTTGACGTTTTGGCTTTTATTTCGGCCATCTCAGAAAAGTAATATTCAAGAGGATTTAAAATATTTGTCAGTTACATTATTGTCTACATATTGAAAATTAAAGGAAATCTAGATTCTGTAACAATTATTGATATCGTACGAAAGTTAATATCTGTTATATTGATTTCCTATAAAGTTGATAATTCAGCGCCTGAAAGTGGTCAACCAGCAATTAGTATTACATTTCAGATAAAGGGAAGGGATCTTATCACTGCGCTGAAAATTCAGGAAACGCGAGACTTCAGATCTTCAGTTCAGATTTTTCATGTAGTGCATGCACACAGAAAATTCATATTGAATATTTCAATCAGTTCTAAAGTACTGGATTATTCTCCTTCAAGTTACATGTATTTCAATTGTGCCTTTTTGTTATTGGAATTATATATTTCGGGCATAATTGCCGCTGTATGCAGGATAAGTTTACTACAATTTGAAATCACAATCATATTCGAAGCCGTCCCCATCTCAGGTAAACAATGAGTCTCCATTTTCTTTTTTCGATTTCTTAATTTCGAATGATTTCAGGCTTCAAGTAACTACCTGCAATAGTTTGCATATTAATTGCTGACTATTCATCTTGAATATATATACCTGCCTGTATTTTGGGTTGTTGGATTTTGGAAAATACTAGAAAACACCCTTAGGCTCTTGAAACACTTTGGAGGACACTACCACTCAGGCTGAGTACTCTCTATCTATTATTTTGTGATTCATTTCCTCCTTCATTTTTTTTATGTGGTACGTCATTTACGTTCAATTCAATATTGAAATTATATTCACAGTAATCAGTTTGATCGGACTATAGATATTTTCATAATCAATCGATAAATTTACCTGATATTTGGTTCAACTCCTCAACTATATATATAGTTTAATAATTATTGTTAGTTTCATGTGAATGAATGTCGGCATTGACCCCTTTCATCTATGTTTTGTATATATAAAGGGTTTCTATATTATAAATAACGTAGAATTTATAATATTTAGAATATAAGTAGTTATTATTTTCTGAACATGATTTGTTGAATATCTCTACCACCATTTTTTTTCCATCAATATAATCATTGAATTCTAAAATGTATTTCGTTGTGTATTATTCCTTGAACTTATATAAATAGTCATTTAAATGAGCAATAAATTCAATTATATTTTCGTCAGAGACTTTATTTGTGAGTTTGTACTTATTTCAAGGGGGTCCGTTAGTCACTGCGAGATTCTATTTTCGTTCTAAACTATCTGGCGCCATTCATTTCATATTGTTGGGACCCACCCCATCTCCACTGAAGACTATAGCCGCGCGCATCCCCTTCTTGAATTTAATAATGTTAACAGTCAAGATAGAAAATATTGATTCATAAGTTTAATTTCAAAATTTACCATAACATACTTAATTTGGCGCCCAACGTGGGGCCCGATTTTTTTTTGAGTTATTTGGCCTTTCAGAAATTTAATTTATACTCAAGTGATAAGGGTTCAAGCAAGTAAAATTTGAGTTATTGATAAGATATAAGGGTTTTCACAGCTGCTATTTTCCGTCGATCCAAAATACGAATTGTTCTTTTTTATTATATTATTTATTATATATTATTACTATATCAGATTATCCGTTTCGATTTGGAAAATTAGAAATTATCGGATCGAACAAATTCAGTACATTTTCAATTAAATAAAACTGAAGTATTTAGATTTTCACTATATTAACAAAACTATGACCGGTTTCATCACACTGTGGCTTCATCAGCTGATACAAACTAATGAACAGAGTTATTCCTTATACATTAGTCTTATTACCTACTTAATATTACAATAGGTACAAGAGGTATGTTGGAAAACCCATCGGAGTTGCTTACTTTATGAATTGAAAAGATAGAGTAAAGGAGAAGGATTTAGGTCTAATTGACTATTAACTAACCTACCTGAATTTTTTTTTGTTGATCTCTAAAATTTCCAATAGATTGATTTTTTGTCTGTTATTTTCATTGTGTAAAATTTTGAAATTATCATTAAAGTTATGATTTTATTCGAGTAAGTGATTAGAATAATGGGAATCTGATTTATGATAATTAAAACTACATTTGTGCTCGGATAATCTAACTTTGAAAATTTTAAAGTTCTACCAATATAAATTTTATTACAATCCACGCAAGACAGCTTATAAATACTGGATTTACTACTTTTATCAATTTTAGATTTGCAGTTTTTGATACGTCGGCCTGAAGAAGTATCAGTTCGGAATGCTATATTGAAATTATAATGCGAGAGGAATGATTTTAATTTTAGACTAGGATTATCAATATGAGTTAAGCTGTTGTATTTTGTGTCTGAACTTTTTATATTTGGAAATACTTCCTGGATTGCTATTTGAAATTTTTTGCGTGAAATCATGTTCTCAATCATAGTTGGACTGTAACCGTTATTGACTGCTATTTGTTTAATTATATTTAGCTCTTTTATGTAATTATTTTTTGACATTGGGATATTAATGAGTCTATGTATTATCTGCCGATGAATCTTAGATAAAATGAGAGAGAATGCTCATTTTGATAGTGGAATAATGTTCACAGACAAAGCTAGCTTTTCGAGAACTGCTATCACAAATTTTCACAATAATAATTATTGGGCTGAGGAAACCACCATTTGATTGAAGAATCTCATCATCAAGAACAATTCTCACTAAATGTCTGGGTCGGAATAATTGGAAGTTATTTGATTGGGCCATCTCTTTTTCCAAACAGACTAGACGGTCCCGCTTATCGGCAATTACTTGAGGAGGAGTTACCTTTATTGCTCGAGGATGTGCCACTTTCGGTAAGAAATATAATTTGGTTCATGCATGACGGGTCACCAGCACATATACGCCATAATAATATAATTATCATATTATTAATTTCGAAAAGGGAAAAAATATTCTACTTAACGCGACCCATTTCGCATATGGTTTGTATTGAAAAAGACACAGTTTTACCTTATAGCTCGAAAACCGATTGGGTATAACATTTTTCTAATGCATCTCTGAATGCTATTCAAAAACATGGCTAAAGAATGTAAATATATTTTTTAACATTACTTAATTAGTACCCCAGATATAGTAATTTTCTTGTATCCCAGTTGAAATTTAGGAGTATCTGGAAAGTGTTTTTTATGGTAATATTTCATATAGCTGCCCTTAAAAACATGGAACTGATGAAAAATATGCTGAATTTTTTTATATAACTTGGTGCAATAATGCTGTTTTAAATCAATGAGGAATTAAATTGTCGGATGAAATAATAATAATATATAAAATATTCAACAACATTGTTTAGGAGTACTTAATTTTAATGCTCTATTGAAAATAAGGATCAAAAATTCGACATATATAATTCAGCTATGAATTGAGGATTTTTCTAGTTCAAGGAAGTGAAAATAAGAAATGATCTGGGTTAGCTTTGATGAGCTTTAGCTTATGGAAACTGTAAGCTGATACTATTTTGAAAAGGACACATTCTTTACGATACAAGTTAATTACTTCACTTTATGTTAATTGGAGGGATTTTACCCAGATAACACGGTTGCGTACAACAGCAATGTCCCTTTTTCAAAACTTTAAAATTGAAACAAATTGTATTTCAAAATAATTCGATGAAGTGAATATGAAATGAACAATTTGAATCAATTCCTATTAGAAACATCTTTTTAGTCTTCAAGAAGGTATTATTTATTGAAATTTCATATATAACCAAAATTTTTCACATAAGTTATTATTAATTCTAACTTTTGATGCAATATGGATAAGACAGAGAAGAGAGAAATATACATATAAAGGTTAAATTGAGTTTTTACATATAGAAAGAAAATATCAAAATTGAATGAGGAATTCGTGATGTAGTTCATAATTTAATGTTTGAAAAAATTGAAGTTTGCGAGGTGAGCATATAAAACAAATATTTTTTTTTTGATTGGAAATCAGTAAGTTATTTGGAAATAGTTCTCTCTTATTGAAGATTGTGTTGTATATAATTATTTAGAAATAACAAGCAAATTTGAAAGAAATTATAGAAACGAGCTTTAACTAAGAATAATGCAAAAAGCAAAAACTAACCGAAAAATCTATCGATTTAAGTAGTAGCACAACACAACACACAAATGACTGTTCTGCAAGCGACTAATTTTCATATGTTTGTATTCACCAAAAAGTTCATATTGTTATAACCTATTTAATATTGCTAGAATGTCCACTCCTAAGTATTGGCTTTTTTACATTATGAGAGAAAAATTAGATTTTGCTCGAATGAAACATCCATAGAAATTTCTTTTATCTGGTTACCTTTTCGCAAAAAAATGTCAGATATTCCTCTGTCAGTCAGTTGAGTATTTAGAACGGAACTAAAAAAGGCTAACGTATTTGTATTAATAGTCTAGAATTCTGTGATCAATCAAAATAAAAATTCATTCGAAAGAAGATCCTATTGACATGATATTCATCCTCGGAAAATGTCATAAAAATAGCTTTCTGGCTTCTGGACTTTATACTTTATGCTTCAATGCCGTATAGCGTGGACAACCCTGAATACTGTCTAGCGATATATATGAATAATAAATTCAATTAAATTACAAAGTAACCAAAGAACGCCAAAAATAATAAAAAATTGACAGATATTGCCCTGAAAAGGCAAACAAGCTAAAAATCATATGAAATAATAATCTAATTATCATATTATTATTTTCGAAAAGGAAAAAATATACTCTACTTAACGCGACTATTTCGGGTATGGTTTTTATTGAAAAATACACAGTTTTACCTTATAGCTTGAAAACCGTTTGGTAGCTCGAAAACCATAGGGTATAAAATTTTTTAATGCTTCCCCAGATTCCATTCATAAACATGGCTAAAAAAGATGAGAATATTTTTTGAATAACTAAATTAGTACCCCAGACATAGTATTTATCTTGGATCCCAGATAAAATTCAAGAGTATATCGAAAGAGTTTTTTCTCTATTGGTATTATTTCATATAGCTGCTCCATAAAAACATGGAATTGATGAAAAATATGTCGAATTTTTTTTATATTATTTGGTGCAATTATGCTGTTATAAATCAATAATGAATTACATTTTCGAACAAAACAATAAGAATATAGAAAATATTCAACACAATTGGTTATGAGTACCAACTTTTAATGCTTTATTCAAAATAATGATTAGAAATTCGACATATATAATACAATTATGAGTTGAAGATTTTACTACTAATAATAAGTTTTAAACAAAATTTGGAACATGAATCATAAATTGAGTGAAAATAAGAAATGGGGTAATTTTGGTGAGCTTCAGCTTATAGAAAATGTAAGCGGATGCTATTTTTATGATACAAAATGAACATTTGACCCTATTTTAATTAGAGGATTTTACCCAGTTAACACGGTTGCGTATAACAGCAATATCCCTTTTCAAAACTTTGAAATTGAAACATATTCTATATCAAAAAATTCCATGAAGCAAATGTGAAATGAAGACTTTGAAAAATTCCTATTAGATACATCTTTTTTTGCTTTATGTATGTTTCATTTATTGAAATCTCATATATTTGAAAATTTTCAGAAATTATATATAATGATAAATTTCTACTTGAATTTATGATTATATATAATTCTGGAAGTTTTCAAATGAGCTTTCAATGAATAATACATACATGCTTAAAAAATATAATGATAAATATAAACCTTTACACTAAATGAAGCAATAAAAATGAAGAGTTGTTTAATAAAATTTGATGGGAAAGATAAAAAAAAATTGTGACACAAGTTATTATTAATTTTAACTTTTGATGCAATATGGATAAGCCAGAGAAGAGAGAAATATACGTATGAAGGTTAAATTGAGTTTTTACATATAGGAAGAAAATGTCAAAGTTGAATGAGGAAATCGTGATGTAGTTCATAATTTAATGTTTGAACAAAAATTGAAGTTTGCCCTTGATTCTGATGCCTCAACAACAAATTCCAGAAAACAGATCATGAGATGAGCATATAATATAAATATTTTTTTTATTGGAAATCAGTAAATTTTAGAAAATATTTCTCTCTTATTGAAGATATTGTTGTATATAAATTTTTCGAAATAACAAGAAAATTCGAATAGAAATTATAGAAACGAGCTTCAACTAAGAATATTGCAAGAAGCAGAAACTCACCAGAAAATCTATAGATTCAATTAGTAGCACAACACAACACACAAATAACTGTTCTACAAGGGACTAATTTTCACGTGAAATTAACAATAATTCCGATTGACTCAGAAAATATAGGGTTCCGAACGACCAGGTTTTGGACTACCTGTAGGGGGGGTAAAACTATTCCTATTGGAGGAAATCCACCCGTGATTGAGACCGCCCCTTCTGCAAATTATTATGAAAATTTCAATACATAAAATTTCTTTCAATTTTGCATATTATAAATATACATCAATATGAATATGTCTGAATATGAAATTTGATCTGAAAAATTTTCAGTCCATATAAGCATCACAAATGTGTAAAATCAAAACTTTTGTCAAAGGGACATTCTTCCAAAAGTTTGAATAATACTATATTTTTGTCAAATCTCAAAATTAATAATTAATACTAAAAAAAAGATGTAGGTACTGTATCTTCACAGGAGGCTATACGATTCTATCGTGAATGCCGGGGGGAACTCTTTAGGCAACGTTTAATTAACATCTTCATTATACAGAAAAATATTCTTTCATTTCCGAACTAGATGGGTACGTTTCTTAGAATTTTTGAGCTTTAATGAGAAATACTAGAATATTTTTCAGATCTGGTAACTTCGTATCAATTTGTACAACGTTTCTGTAAGCTTAAGCTTATAATTCAAAGAGGAATTCTAGAAATAACCTGGATCAAATTTTAGATGGTTAGGATTTCAAGAACGTTAAATGATGCTACTGTAAAAGCAATTGAAAGAAGTAATGAAGCAAAATAGACAGCATATAGTTAAATTAGATACACTTCAAAAAAATTGTCAATTATTTTCGAAGAAAAACGAGAAACTAAATAAAGTTAATAAGATTTTTCTTATTCAGACGACCAATATATATCCCGATGATGACTTCAAGACTCTAGATATTCTGAAGCTAAATTTCGGGCATGATACATTTAAGCATCACAGGTAATTTATGTGATAATTTTACTTTCTTTTTGAAGTACTGACAAAAGAATTATATATATGAGAGGTATTATTTTATGATGAAAAATTATAAAGTTTTAGCAAACTATATATTTCATTCACATGTGCAAATAAATTATTCTGAAATAAAACTCTGATCAGAAACCCATGATTTTACCACTTTACTTTTTTTATGTTTTATGCGCAAAAACAAGGTTCTCTTCCTACACTTCAGTCAACTCAGTTTGAGGAATTGTAAAATACTAATATTGAAAACTTATTCAAAAAAACTCTACCCAACAAAATATTTCATAGCTTATTGAGGTGGGGTCTAAAACTTGTAAAAACATGTAAACTTTACTATGTTGGGAGCTATTTTGTGACTCGAAGTTGAATCCGTTCCAATTCACCCTTTATTTCTCTGGCATTACAATTTAATTGGAAACACTCATCTAGTAATACATGTTTGGATAGCCCATATCTTTCTATCTTTCTAACTAGCGTTATGCATTACATGTCAATGTTTGGAAAGTATTTTGTTATGTTCACTATTTAGAACTGCAATATTTTAGGAAAATTTGACATTGATTTCACTTAACGGAATTAAAAATTTTACCCACGTTTTCATATCAGATCAAAGGTAATAAATAAACATTAGGGGCGTAGAAGGGTGAGTTAGAATTCATTCATATTCGAGTCATACAGCGATTCGAGAAAAATTACGTGCTTTTGAAAATTCTTGGGCTTTCAATAAAGTTACAGATATCTTGTGTTGATAACCCTCGTACGGTATTAGCCGAATAACTACCGGCAAGTAATTTTTTATATAGAGATTCTTTTTATACGTTATCACAAATAAAAGAAAGAGAATTATACAAATTTGTACAGTCTCTTGCGCGTATATTTAATTTCGATAATTAATTCCATTTATATAGATGGATCAATTAGACGCCTGAATATCATTTTGATCGGAATATCATGAAACGAACGAAATTCTTGAGTGGGTGTAAAACTTCCATTCGAAAACGAAGAAGAGAGAAAATATAAAATAATGTAAAGCTTCAAAAAGTGAACTCTTTACGCTACATTTAGAAAAATATCCCTGATTCAAATAGATATATTTTGAATTCAATTGAATATTTTAGTAGGAAATGAAAGTTTAAATATCAACTTCTTTATTGGCAACTATCAAAAAAACATACATCCTTCTGAAACTTTCTAATTTCATTCAGTTATGGTTGTTATTCCATTTCAAATATTAGTACCTACATCTTTACAGTCTAAGAAGTGCGGAAAAACCTAATAAAGATAAATACAGAACTAGAATCCATATTATCTGATCTGTGGTGATGATGACGTGTAACCCCCTGAATAATTCATTGTAAATTTGTACGGCTAATAGCAGGTACTTAACAAAATAGTCCTATTATTGAAGTTTGGCATCCCGTCAAATGTCAGTGAGTCTGAATCCCAACAATGCGATTTTGATAATTATGCATTCGCCAAAGAAGAAATAGTCACAAGAACTGCATTCATCTGCAAAATGCACTTTCGAGTACCTAAAAACATAATGTAAGTAGTCGAAGTTCATATATCCATTACATGTACGGTCTGGCTGACGGAAACATAACAGGAGCTAGGGGATTATATCAGGTGCGCTTTCCAAATCGAGTAACATCAGACAGGCGAAGATTCTCGAATATCCACAGAATGATGAGGAAAACTGGTACTTTAACTGCAAATAATCATTTAAAAGATGGATTTCCAACTTTGTGAACTCCAGATATTGAGGAAGCGATTTCGAATTGTATTGATTCGACTCCTCATGTGAGCACAAGAAACATTGGGAATCAGTTGAATATTTCGCATGTTCTAGTTTGGAAGATTCTCCACGACTTTTTATTGTACCTACCCGTTTCATATTCAACGCGTCCAAACTCTACTTCCTCGAGATTTTTCTTCAAGACTGAATTTCTGCCGATGGTTCTCAGATAAAATTAGAGAAAATGCTCATTTTGTTAGTGAAATCATGTTCACAGACGAAGCTAACTTTTCGAGAACTGCTATCACGAATTTTCAGAAAAATCATTATTGGTCGTAGGAAAACCCCCATCAGATTGAAGAATCTCATCATCAAGAAAAATTCTTCCTAAATGTCTAGGTCGGAATTTGACCTTTTTTTTGCATAACAGACTAAACGGTCCCGCTTATCGGCAATTTCTTCAGGAGAAGTTACCTTTATTGCTCGATGATGCTAAACTTTTGGTGAGAAACATAATGTGGTTCATGCATGACGGGGCACCAGCAGATTTCAATGGATAAGCTAGGGAATTCTTGAATAATACATTCAACAACCGATGGATAGGTTGGGGTGGGCCAGAACTATGGCCACCTAGGTCCCAAGACTTAAATATCTTAGACTTTCTCTTATGGGGATATCTCAAAACTTTAGTTCATACCACTCCAGTTTACACCATAGAAGAATTGGGAAATCTAATAAAAACCTCTTTTGACACGATAAGAACTACCCCAGGATTAATTTATAATATAATATGCGAAGAAGGGCAGAGTCCTTTATTCTTGCAGGTGGAGGACACTTCCAGCAATTTATTTAGTTTTTATTCGTGCTTTTTTTAATTTGATATTGAATAAATATAAGTTGAGTCTCAGAAGAGGAGTTATCAAAATAAAATATAATATTGGGCATACCTATCGAGTATTTCTTTTATATTTTTTTCTCAAGCGAGTAACATACAATTCAAATAATTCAAATTCCATAATTTTTCATTCGAAAACGATTGGAGATATCAAAAAATTACAAGTGTCAGAAGAGTTTATAAATTGAACGAAGGTGACAAAAATTGAATGTTCGCAGATTAGTGGCGTACAGCAAAAAAGTTTGAAAGGGCCAAATGAGACATGGTCTCGAAAAGAGAGCACCTTGTGAATTTCAGTTAAAATCTAGGGTGTGTAATAATGTTAGCTCTAAGAAATAACTTGAGTTTCAAATTTGGGTTGATTTTCTCAAAATCTCTAGGAGTATTGAAGAAAAAACCATTACCTTGTAACTCCGTAAGGACGTTTTTGTGGTCCTATGTTTATACGAACTTTTTCCTTAACATTGCACGTAGATTTACCCCCTCAAGCTGTGACATACTACTATGTAACACCCTGTATATAAACTGAACAATAATTTTTAAATACAACAAATTACTGCAATCATCGTTTTTTGTGGGATTTAAAGATTTGAAATTAATAGGATACCCAAAATTCGGATTAGTCCTCACTATTTATACTCTTTCCTTTTGAAGGAAAGAAACACTTCAAAATTTAAAATGTTTGAATATTGTAATATAGAGTTGTCCACGTTATTCCGCACGGAATATTATGACCTAATTACGGAACTATAAGATTATTTTTCTTTCGGAAAATATAAGGAGCTATTGTAGGTACCTTTTCAAATCAATTTCATATTATAGAGTTTGTCTCAAATGCCTTAAAATTATAAAATCTGTGATTTTTCAAATTGAACACCCTAAATATCATTCAATATTTGAATTGTACATTCAAATATATATTTATCCTGAAAAGCACAATTTTTAGCCTCATAATATTCAGCTTGGTCAAAATCTCAATGGAAATGATTTTAATAACTGAATTCAATTCTGTTTGTAGGTGCTTGATAGAGTAATGGAAAATGGCAGTTTTTTCGAAAGAATATTGTTCAGTGATGAATGTACATGGTAGCCAAATTTCGAAGTATTTGAACGGCAATTATGTGAAATTTTGCAGATAGAGAAAAATGAACCCTACTGTCTCGATCTAATTTTCAGGGACTAGTTTAGTGGTGCCAATTTTTTTCTGACAACTCTTTCCGTTCTGGACTAATTCGAAATTACCAAAATCAACAACCTGTAGCTCTGTAACGATGCTTTTGCGGACCTATGTTCATCTTAACTATTTTTATTAAAATTGCACGTATACCTTGTATATCAAACGCCTAGCCGGGCAGATCCACCCTGTATATTAAACGCCTAGGCGGGAAGATCTACCTTGTATATCAAAAACTTAGGCGGGCAGATCTATCTTGCACCCAAAACGCCTAGGCGGGCAGATCTTGGCAGATCTACCTTGCAATTTGAATGCCTAGGCAGGCAGATTTACCTCTCATCCCCAAACGCCTACGCGCCCCGTAATACCTCGCGCATAAACTCCCTGAAATATTTTACGCCTTCAACCGTCCAGAACTATCTTGCGTCCGAATATCCACATGACGCAAACCACCTTGCACTCAGAACTACTTTGTTATAAACGCTCAAGCGCCCCACACTGTCTTGCGCCTAAAACTCGGACCCTTCGAACCACCCTGTGCCTCGATCGGTCAGAACCTCTGATTGTCCAGACGCCTCGAACACCTAGTGCCCAAAACCAACCTTGCGCTTCGAACAACTGGGCACTCCGACTCTCCTGGCGTCAGAGTTCCTAGAATCCTCAAACGCCTAAGCTCCTTGAAAGTTCCATCATATGTCGTCTTGAATTACCTAGCAATTGAAAATGCTGTCGTCAACTTGGCGCCTAAAATGCTCAGGCGCCCTGAAAATACAGGCACGGTGGGCGCCTAGACGACAGAAAAAGTTCATTTGGCACTCAAAATAATATAATATATATATGAATATATATATATATATATATATATATATATATATATATATATATATATATATATATATATATATATATATATATATATATATATATATGGACTTTTATTGGTAAGCTTTGATTCGTCTTCAGTCATTATTAAGTCGATATAAAATAATAATAGTTATATGTGTGTGTGTTTGTGTGTAGATGTGTTCCAATGCATAAATTTATGTAATTTCAATATGTTCAATATCACAAAATAACTCATAAATTCTGCCCAAATACACTCAGAGTTGGGTGTGTGTGTGATGGGTGCCTTTATGGATTTTAATTTTATATATTACGCGAATGCTTTCTTCAAAGGGCTTTGAAATTATACCCGTCTAAAATGTTTTGTGTTTCTTGGCACAATTTCAAAAACTTTTGCACGAACTTATTTGAGAACTCAATCGTGTAAAATGTCTTTAATAAGAAATATTGAGATTTTTTTGTTATCTCTTTAAATAATTCGAAACGAAAACTTTAAAATAGAATAGACCGACGCAACACATTACCATCTTTACAGTTCGTGGGCTATGAATTCATCGACAGTAAGTTACTTATGCTGTATTATCTCTGTAATGGATGTTACTCGATCGGTAATTTCCGGATGGGATGTACCTCAACTTGTATCGAGGATAGAAGTCTCTTTTATAACTGATCATTGATCGAATAGTATAAATATAAAGCAATGAATTGAATCAGGGGAGTTGGGAATAACAATTTCATGTATTTCCGTCCTCCACGTAACTTTACTCCAACTAACCTTGCGTTATAAACAATTTTACGCTCGTACTCACGTTGCCCTCAGGCAAATCCTCGATTAACTTTTGTTTTTTATTGAAGAACTTCAAACTAACCTGTCACGTGTGAATGTCGAGAATCACGTTCGAAACTTCGAAAACGACCCGATAAGTTGTGGCAAAACGCCATATTAACTGGTTGATGAAATCAAACCATTTCAAGAATTTGGTGTGATCTGGAAATGATTTGGAAGCCTGCCGAAATGGTCTTAGCTACTAAGGTCGTGTTAGAGACCGTTAGAAAGTTACCATTTCGATGTAAGCATTATTGAATTTGAAATTGATAAATTCCGACAACAGAGTCTGGGTAAAATGCTCGAAAGCTGAGCCCATTCCGTTTTCCTCGATAGAATAGTTAAAAGTTACCAAGAGCCAAGTGAAAGTCGAACAGCCTTGGTAGCTGCACGGTTAGTGCGCAAGCATATTGGAACTGCTAAGTCGAGGCTCCTGGTTCGAATCCGGGGTCAGGTTATGGATGTTGTCCTTGAACAAAAAGTGCTGAATTTGAAAGAGTCGCCTAAAGAGGGCAGAAACTTCCGACGACCAGATAACTTGTAATCCTTGTGGTGGCAGTTATCATTGCACGGTCTAGGAGAGTGGTTCGGAATCCACTATAAACTGTAGGTCCAGCTGTGTAAAAGGGCTAAGTTCCCGAGCACATTGTTAAAAGCAAGCAAGCAAGCAAGCAAGCAAGTGAAAGTCGAAGAAAGAAGAAGATCAAACTGACGACTGTTCATGACATAACCTATATGAAAATGAAGTTGTTTTGCATTGTATTCGCAGAGATTAATGAAAGATTTAAGATGATAGCAATGTAAGATGAAGTGATGCATAAAGACATATACAATCGAGAAAGACATCAGAGATAAGTGAAATAAACATACTTATAAAACAGGTACCATTGATACGTATAGACGTATAGACAACCAAGCCCTGTTCAATTTTGAAAGTTGAAGTTATCAGAACCGAGGGAAAGAATTGTAAGTGTTCAATATGAACTACAAAAAGAGACAATTGAACATTTGACTAAGGCAAAATTCAAAACTGGGCTTCACATCAATTTAATCATCAAAGTTCTGAACAACTACAATCTTCAAAATAATGACAAACTGAGATGAAGTGATGCAGGAAAATGCCATCGACAAAGACATCAGAGGTAATACAAATAAACATAGTTTAATATGGTGTCCATTAATTTTATGTTGCTGCAGTTCGTTTGTTGGACACAAAGAGCACTGAACGCTATTCGATCTGGAATGTCTTTAGACCTTTCTTCCTGGAGCAGTTATTTTGAATCTCAAGTGTCTGAAGAAGTTTTTATAGTGAAGCAATTTCATAATGAAACCCTAAAAGTTAATGAGTTCATAGATACTTTAAGTGAATGATATGCCGATAATGGAAAGTTTTTATGTTTCTAACTGTCTTTTTTAATATATTATCCTTACAGTTTTGTATTGATACCTCAGTCTGATTGTCTCTATATTTATATCTTGTTCTGATTGGTTCTGGCTTTTATCCCTATTCTGACTGTTCTGTGTTTATATTGATGTATGTTTGCCATTTTGTTCGGATGTAGTCCATACACACAGTGTTTGTGTCAATTCAAGTTAAAATCTATTAATGTCGATTTTTTGAGTGACTTGTCATGAATACTCTTATTTTGTATATTGATGACTAATAAAGAATATATTAATTAATTATATCAAGAATTCAAGAACTATGTGATAATAGATATCTTATTTTGAGAATTCTGAATACATAGACTTTGTTAGAATTTCCTTAATCATTTAGTATACATCATATGGAAGATGAATATGGATAACAAATTCAAGAAATTTTTCAAAGAAACAACCAACTACATTCTTCACAGAAGCAAGAAAAACTGATGAAAGGTTAAAAAATTTATTTCAAATTGATATTGAAATATACAGAAAATTTTTTGAGAAAGAATTCACCTACTACATCAAAATGCTTGACACAAATTCCAATTGAGAAACTATTCAGTAGAAGGTGATATTAAAACTGATATATGATGTACAGGTATATGCAGGAAAAAAGTACCTCCGAAATTGCCGAATATTTTTTCTTTGTTCTGGAAATCCCAAATTTCATTTTCTGGTCTCGTGCCATAGGTTTCTCAGTTACTAAACTATTAAAGAGCTGCCAAAAATCTGAAAAAAATTAAAATTTTATTTTGAAAGCAGAATTCTTCTGAGAAAAATTTAACATGATTTTTCTTTCTTATATCAGTTTCGAAGAGATGATTCTTGAATCTGTAATAGATGGATACAATAATTATCTCCCAACATTCAGAGCATTTCAAGTTTCATTATCGGTGTTGTGAAATAGAGTTAAAATCCAGAAATGTTGAATAAGAAAGTTAGCCTTAAACATGCACGAAATTCTCACATCGTGACAATTACGAAACAGTTTCAAGATGAATAAACACATATTTTTATCAATGCTTGTACAATGTGAAAATAAATAAAGCCAATACTACTACCAACATTTCAAATTCCATTGAGGTACATACTTCAGCGCCTACCCGTTCAGTTTTCATTCTTCGGCAAAATTTTGTCTCATCTTGTAACGATAAACGTTGCATTTTTGTACGATGAAATGTGTTCAACAAATTTTCTTGGTAACTATCAAATCTCTCCTCAGAAATTGTTGCTGTGAAAAATTAAAACCAATGAGTAATATAAGAGTCAAAACGTATCTCAATGAGCACTTATTATCAAGCATATTCTTCTCACTTTCATAAAAAACAAATCCTTACTAAACTTAATATAAAATAGGCCCATTCCTCCTGCTCGAAAATTAAGTTGTTGAAATTTATTCCACTCATCAAGAAACAGCAGTAAGACTGTTGCATAGATGTTGTTAGTGAGGTTTCGATAAACATAGCTCATATATTTCTGCAAAATATTCATAATGTTAGATTAATGGTTTGCTACGATTACTACATGCATTAGAGAGTTGATATGTAATTGTGAGAAAAAAAGAATGTACCAACCTGATATATTGCTGAGTAATATTCAATATTATCGTATTACAATATAAAGGCTAACAGGATACATCTGGTTCTGTTACTATTGCATCTTTCGAATAACCAATTTCATTTATGTAATGTTAGGACTTAAATACTGCTTCCTGTTCATTGTTTTTCTTAGACCCGTGCACTCTCCTACCTTCAAAATAGAGCCTGTTACCACAAAATAAACAAGTTTTTGACCTTGCACTTGTGAACACTTTAGCCTGAAAAAAAACAAATTAGGTATTCGTTAGATTGCCTTCGATAAGCTGTACATTACTGATTTCATTGAGAATATCGAGATGATTTGTTTTCGGAGAAAACGACAAATAACGTACCTTCAGATACCAAATTATATTCTCGGTTGGCTTAACCTCTTGAGATATTCAATTTCGCGTGCATATTAAAACTTGTTCCGTTCTGTATTGCACATTTCCATGTTCTACTTAGTGGAATGAGCTGAAAACTTTCGTGTTATTATTGACGAAAAAGATCGTGCTGTAAATACTTACTTTTCGAGTATCTTATTTTTCTAATAACATTGGAAAATACGGATGGTTTATATCGCTGGAATTGGTATCGTAGGTAATAACAATAGGCCTTCACTCGTAGCGAAAATAAATGTACAAATCCATTTTCGAAGTTCATTTTCGTTTTCAAGCGTCCCTTTCGAGAACGTCGGACAATATAGCCGACTGACTGGAATGTAAACAACCTACTTCAACTTTCGTCACGAACGCTGTGTGCATAGAAATAGAAGAAAATACGTATTTTAATCCAGTAAATAGGTAAAAATACGACGTAAATGAAAATTTAGACGAATTAACGCATCGTTTTAAACGTTTGTTTCGTGAGAATATATGAATTTTCGTTCAAAAACGAACCAAATACGTAATGTTAACTTACGTTTCGAAGGAGTTCTCCCCTATTCGTTCCAAATACGACGTTTTTCTCGCGATCGAATCGAAACCTTTTACGTTCTACGTAACCGGACAGGTTTCGAAATGATTTCGATGTACCTTTATTGATGAGATGATTGATGTATTTCTTAAATAAGATGTTATTCCACGATCCAAACCCTAGAATTTGAGTTTGAGAAACGTCAACGTCAACGTTGACGCTCGGTAATCGTCGTGTTCCCCACGTGATTCGTTTCCTATTGGTGGAAAAGGAAATGAGGACGGCAGGGTTATCGAGCAAATTTGTCGTTTTTCCGGAATTAATTAAAACTACTGGAAAGCCCTTTCCGCGAAAAAGAAAGACGTGAGAATAGAATTTTGTCTTTCTTCTCGGATTTCGTGGTATTTCCTCTCTTTTGCCGATATTTTTAAACCTCGAACCGAAGCGTTTTCGGCGACGACTTTCGATGGGCGTGTCCGTTTTTTCGAAAATGTGGAAATATCTTTTGCGTCTGAAAATGGACCTCTTTTCTGACGCAGATTTATAAGGTTTCCCGTGGAAAATACGCGATAAAAATTTCGAAAAGCAAGATGGGAAAGACGAACGCTTCGTTCGGTAAAAAGTGCGGGACTGATTAGGCGAAGGAAAAAATTTGTATAGCCTGCTCGTTTGGGTAATTTCCTCCTTGCCGTTTCGAGAAAATCGTGGACCTTTTTCTTTTCGGCGTTTTCGAAAGGTTTTCGGGGAATTTCGAGATTATCGCCGCACGAATCGTCTTCCGAAAGACGAAATTTTTTGGTTCAAATCAGTCGAAACGAATACTTATTCACAGGAAGATCCTATTGACACGAGCAAAGTGGTTTCGAAAAGTTTTGACAGAATAAACTTTCGCAACAACACTTAGTAAAGACCCTCGATAGATTTCAGTTCACAATATTTCAAATTATATATATATATATATATATATATATATATATATATATATATATATATATATATATATATATATATATATATATATATATATATATATATATATATATATATATATATATATAGTTTGCTCTTCTGTGCCAAACTCAAAAGCCTGCTTTCACTACCGCATGCGATAACAGATATTATTAATGCCTTCTTCAATTGAAATATTTTTGTTCAATTACTCATCTTCCTGTTTCTCATAAATTAGTTTGCTATTGAAGAATGCAGCTCAGAAGCATTTTATATCATCTTATATTCTCTCTCGATCAAGTTCTATTTCGACTATTGCCATATATAAATGTTTGTGATTCCTCTCCATGACCATCATTTTTCTTTTGTTCCAATCATATCTAATTTTTTTCCAACTCTATTGTCCATACTTGCAAATTATCGTGCAGTCTCGGTTTGTTCTTAGGACATACCATCACATAATTTACAAATTCCGATTGATTCCAATCTCTTGTATCAGGTATGATATTTCTATATTACTTCGTGGATAACATCTATAACAATAAGAAATAATAATTTACTCGACACTCCACCCTGCCTGAGTTCTCAGTAAAAATGAGTCCAATATGGAATTTCCAGTCTCTATATGATTTTTATCTGCTGTATATAGGCTTCTGATGTACTTTTTCAGTTCATAAGTCACTCCTCTTTTTCTTAGATTCTCTCCTACTACTATTTTGAACATTCTGTCAAGAGCTTCCTCCAGATCAAGGAAAGCCATTCATATTTTTTTGTCTTTTAGTCCACACTTCCTTATAACTGGTTGAAGGTAAAGATGCAATCCCAATAACTTCTTGCATCCCTGAAAAGTTTGTTTCTCAAGTTGTTTTTCAATTAATCCTCTCAGTTTGGTTTCAAGAATTCTTTTGCAATAAAGTATACCCCCTAGAATTTGCTCTTTCACTTTTGTCTCCTCTATTCAGTATTGTAATTATAATGTCAATCCTTTAATTGTTATGAGCTGGCACATTTTCCAAAGTGTTGCCATCATAAGTAGGGAAAGGACTGAAATCTACCTTAAACACGTTCTCAGTTAATAATTCACTCCTCTTTTCCTTAGAATCTCTCAACGCTCCCATAGTGTTCTTCTCAGTTCTCTGTTGAAAGCCTATACCAGATCAGAGAAAACCTATAATAATCATATTATGCCTTTAAGTCTGTTCTTCTCTATTTGCTAGTTCATGGTGAAATTGTAATCTTGAACACTTTTTTCTTTCTTGAAGTGTGTTCTCCATTATGTTTTCAATCATTTCTCTAATTCAAAGACAAACAGGTAGTTTATATTGATCACAGAAACATTTAGGAAGAAGTCAAACTTACTAACAGTATGTGAGAAAGTTCAAATTATCAATTTGACAGTTATTTTTGAATTGCTCTATTATATCCCAGTATAAATGCTCTTAATAATTGAAGGAAATATGAAAACAGTCATGTATAAAGAACTTCTCACATACTAATGAAAAATTAGGTATTGAGACTAATATCTTACTACACTGCCACCAAGCTAACTTGCTGTACATATGAACTGATAATAAAATATTCTTATTATGAATATTGCTGTCATGATTCTTCTCCTATATTCAATTCATCTTCTCATCCTAACTAAGATATTAACATATTATACTGATTTACCCATTTCAACGCTTTTGATACTCTTCCTCAATCTATAATTCACTTCTCCTTTCCTTAGACTCTCCCATTTTACTCTTCTCAGTTTTCTTTCAAAAGCCTTCCCAGATAATGAAAATCAAGGAATATCTTCTTGCCCTTTAGTTTGTTAGTCTCTGAGCTGGTTGATAGTGGAAATGTTATTCTGAACACTTTCTCCTCTCCTGATGGGTATGTTTTCCAATTATATCTCTGTTTGGTTTCTAGAATTCTTTTATATTGTTTCCCAATAGTATAGGTTCTTTAAAATTTGCTCAGTTGCTGTTTTCTTCTTCCCCTATCTTCGACTCATTTTCTAATCTCAACATTGATGTCATATCCTCCTGAATTACTTTATAAGACTTCTGCTATTCTTTCTCAGTTTATACATCACTTCTCGTTTCCTAAGACTCTCATACTGCTCTTCTCAGTGTTCTGTCGAAAGCCTTCTCCAGATGAGGGTTAACCATAATTTTTTTTCTGCTTTCAATTTGTTATTCTCTATAAGATGGTTAATTGTAAAAATCCTGAATACACTTCTTCCTTATATGAAGAGTGTATTTCTTAAGTTGTTTTACATAGAACTCTCTCACTTTTCTTCGAAGAAGTCCTTCGAAGAGTTTAGCATTAATGTAAGTCATTCAGAATTTTCTCAGTTCCTGCAGTCTTCTTTAACAGTATTGTTTTTCAAATGTAAATCCTTCAATTATTATGAGCAGTTAAACTTCCTCAAGCCCTTCTGAATATCGCAGTCAGATCTCTTCTTCCCTCATGTACCATGCATTGTCTCATGATAGGTCTTGTTACTTGTTATAGATCCTGGTAAAACACCAATTTTAAGTTCTTTGAATTATTATATATATATATATATATATATATATATATATATATATATATATATATATATATATATATATATATATATATATATATATATATATATATATATATATATATATATATATATATATATATATATATTTAAAAACAGGGATGTATTACATTTATATTTACTTGAAACTTTCTTGTTATTGCTTAATATTGTCTTTGCTTATTTTATTTAATTTCCCAACCTATCTATCATTTCTAACAATAAATATTTCAATAAAAGAAACTACTTATACGCACACAAAGTAAAAACTCACTTTCAAAGAGTCACTTTCATACATTTCAACTTGAACAACTTTACTTCAAATACATTGAATTCCATTTACATTTTCATTAAGATAATTAACATATTTCATCGTTTATAAACTGAAACAAAAATTCAATAGAGAAGAACACAAAATTGAGTATAAAATACCTTATCTATTATTGTTTTCATTCATTGGAATATATAGGTTAGAACACAGAATGTAAATATGAAATATGTGGATTCTTCATTATGCTGCAAAAAATAATACATTACGATGCATTTAATATTTTATAAATTACGTTCACTACCTTGGAATGAATATTTGAGGTTTTCTTTAATTTTAACAATCTCACAATATAAATAATTCTTCTTCTTCTCTTCTTGTTATCGGCCTTGGTACGATGAAACCGATGTTCAACGATTCAAAGACCGCCGTACACGACGATATCCGTCGTACGGGACGGATATTTGATCCTTTAGTGAGAGAAAAAACTTCTTCTTCTTTGCCTTGTCAGATTGAGAAACGGCGATTTAAGGAGAGTAAGGGAGGGTGATTGGCTCCGCCCCAGTGTTTTCGTTCTATTCTTCGAAAATGTAGGTCTCAAAAACCGTCCCAAATTCGAAAATTAAGTCGTGACATGACGATTTCTCGTCGGGGACCCAATCTCGAGATATGTAGGAATCATTCGAAAGTCGAATCCTTTTTCCCGGTGACCCCGTTTAAGTAGGATGGTTAAAACAAAAACCCGTATTTTGACAGTTCGAGGTTTGTTTATTCCTGGCCGTCGGAGATTTTCGGAATATGGAAAGTGGAGCGAAAATTTGCGAAAGCCGGCCGATAGCCCTCTGTTCGATGCACGATTTTTCCTTTTTCCCGCGGTTTTATGAGAATCTAGCTATGGCGGCGCGAAATGCGGAACTCGAGGTTTTTTCGTCGTCTGGGTTTCGTAACGATCGAAGGCGATATGAATATTTTGTTTAGCTGCAAAAGTCCATAGAAATTATCCCCTCCATCCTTGATTTCGGCGACGTATTTTATTTTCGCTTTTTCGGAACTTTTTGCCGGAATTTTCGCCCGATCGACCTCTCCGATCGCCCTCTGAAAGATCCGAGTTATCGATTCCTAAGAAATCTCGCCGTTTCGACGTTCCGTTCGCCGTCGAAATTTTTCGAAAAATCGTCGCGCCTCCGTCGTCCGAGCTACGGACTCCGAATTTCACTAGGATCTTCCTCGGACGTTTATCTACCGGAAAAAAATTATTCGCGGGGGCCTACGGACCCCGCTTTTCCGCGCCGACCCTTTCTTCCCGCCCGGTTCAAACTCCAACCGTCCCCTCCACTTTCCTCGAAATAAGGCTTACTGCTTTAGAAATATAGACTAGTGAGCTCATTGAGATCGCCTCATATACAAAAACGCCTAATATACAAAATCGCCTAATATACAAAAACGCCTCATACACTAAACGCCTAATATACAAAAACGACTAATATACATAAACTCCAACTCCTAATATACAAAAATGCCGAATATACAAAAACACCTAATATACAAAAACGCCAATGAACTAAACGCCTGATGTACTAAAAACCAAATATACTGAACGCCTTTTCATATCCAACTCTATCTATACGGAAAGCCTCATATATTCACTAATATTTATACTTAATAATTCTTTATTTGATATTGAACTCTCTCATATATTGCCTCATACATCCTTATGGTAACACAGTTTTCAGTATTGTTTTATGTATATCAACCATACGAATGTCAACACTATTCACTACTATTCTAATTCAGAGAGATACAATCAATTTGAAAATCTCAACTTACTCCAATTGAGCTAGCTTATATTTTCATCATTTAAAAGCCTTTCTACCGAGTAACGGAGTAAGGCTTGATACAAAACATAATTTTAAAATAATCGAAATAGAGAAAAACTTATTCAAAACGCAAAAAATGAAAATCAACTTAAATAATTTACATTCGAAACACTATTTCGCCAGTGTCTCCTATTTTGTGCCATTCTCTTCGCTTCTGTCTTCTCTAAATTCTGTCCCGCTAGTATCTTCGCTACCACCCCATTCCACGTTTCCCTCGGTCGTCCCTTTTTTCTTCGTTCGTGTATCCCAAATAGATTTACCTGTCTTGAACTATCCATTCTGCATAAATGTCCAAGCTGGTTTCGGCCAATTATCTTCACAATACTGTCTACTTCTAGCTGTTGTCTCATATTTTGATTTCTTAGTCTATCTCTCGTTGTCACTCCAACCACACCTCTCAGATACTTCATCCCCATCGAAACTATTTTGCCTCTCTCCCTTCTACTCAATGTCCATGATTCAGAGCCAAAATAATCAGCGCGTATATTGACTTATAAACTTTCAATTTCGATTTTCTCCCGATCCTTCTTTTTATAAGAAAACTTTTGCTGAATGTTCCATAAACTTTCGCAGCACTCTGAATCCTTTCTCCGATCTCCAAATCCTATTTACCCTTTTCCTCCACTATATACCCCTAATATTTAAAAGTTTCTACTCTTTCTATGATTTTGTTGTTGAATGTTGAATGTTATAAAGCTTTCGCTATTCTTTCTCCGTTTATAAATAACTCCTTTTTTCCTGAGACTCTCATACTTCTCTTCTCAGTTTTCTGTCAAAAGCCTTCTCCAGATGAGGGAAAACCGTAAATATTTTCAGTCATTTATTATTGTTCTTGATAAGGTGGTTAATCGTGAAAATAAGATCCTGAATACACTTCTTCCTCATATGAAGTGTGTGTTTCTTGAGTTATTTTACATATAATTCTCTCACTTTTCTTCGAAGAAGTCTTTCGAAGAGTTTGGCATTAATGTAAGTCCTTCAGAATTTTCTCAGTTCCTGCAGCCTTTTTTTACAGTATTGTTTTTCAAATGTCAATCATTATAAGCTGTTAAACTTTCTCAAGCCCTCCTGAATATTGCAGAATGCAGGTCTTGTTATTATATATCCTGGTGAAACACCAATTTTAAGTTCTTTGATCCTTTGCTTTGTGGATATACATATAATATATATATATATATATATATATATATATATATATATATATATATATATATATATATATATATATATATATATATATATATATATATATATATATATATATATATATATATATATATATATAGATATATATATATCTATTCCTGATTTTATCGAGTTTCCCACCAATACCAATAAAAAGAAGACTTTATATTCTAAATGTATAGAGACTAAACCACATGAAGTGTGTCTCTTAAGTTATTTTACAGAGAATTCTCACTTTTCTTCGAAGAAGTCTTTCGAGTTTTGGCATTAATGGAGGTCATTCAAATTTTTCTCAGTTCCTGCAGTCTTCTTTTGCAGGATTGTTTTTCAAATGTCAATCCTTCAATTATTTTGAGCTGTTAAACTTTCTCAAGCCCGTCTGAATGTTGCAGTCATATCTCTTCTTCCCTTATGTACCATGCATTGTCTTATGATAGGTCTCGTTATTATATATCCTGGTGAAAACACCAATTTTAAGTTCTTTGATCTTTTGCTTCTTTGTGGATATATATATATATATATATATATATATATATATATATATATATATATATATATATATATATATATATATATATATATATATATATATATATATATATATATAGACTAAACCACAATATTTTCAGTTATATATTCAGTCTGTTGTTCTAAGGTGTATATTATTATCTATTAAGTATAAATATCAGTGAATATATGAGGCTTTCCGTATAGCTAGAGTTGGCGTTCAGTATATTTGGTTTTTAGTACATTAGGCGTATAGTTTATTGGGCGTTTTTGAATATTAGGCGTTTTTGTATAATCGGCATTTTTGTATATTAGACGTTTTTGTATATTAGGAGTTGGAGTTTTTGTATGTTAGTCGTTTTTGTATATTAGGCGTTTAGTCTATAAGGCCTTTTTGTATATAGGGCGATTTTGTATATTAGGCGTTTTTGTATATGAGGCGATCTTATTGGGCTCACTAGTCTATATTACTAAAGCAGTAAGCCTTATTTCGAGGAAAGTGGTCGGCGCGGACGAGCGGGGCCCGTAGGCCCCCGCGAATAAATTTTTTCCGGTAGAAAAACGTCGGAGGAAGATCCGAGCGAAATTCGGAGTCCCTAGTTCGAACGACGGAGGCGTGACGATTTTTCGAAAATTTTCGCCGAAACGTCCCCCGGGCGAGCGGAACGTCGAAACGGCGAGATTTCTTCGGAATCGATAACTCGGATCTTTCGGAGGGCGATCGGAGAGATCGATCGGTCGAAAATTCCGGCAAAAAGTTCCGAAAAAGCGAAAATAAAATACGTCTCCGAAATCTCCGGGATGGAGGGGATAATTTCTTTGGACTTTTGCAGCTATACGAAATATTTATATCCCTTCGATCGCTACGAAACCCGGACGACGAAAAAGCCTCGAGTTTCGCATTTCGCGCCGCAATAGTAAGATTCTCATAAAACCACGGGAAAACGGAAAAATCTTCCATCGAACGGAGGGTTATCGACCGATTTTCGCAAATTTTCGCTCTACTTTCCATATTCCGAAAATCTCTGACGGCCAGAAATTCGCAAAATAATCAAACCTCGAGCTGTCAAAATACGGGTTTTTGTTTTAACCATCCTACTTAAACGGGGTCACCGGGAGAAAGGATTCGACCTTCGAACGATTCCTACATATCTCGAGATCATGTCCCCGGCGAGAAAACGTCATTTCAGGACTTAATTTTCGAATTTGGGAGGGTTTTCGAGACCTACATTTTCGAAGAATAGAACGGAAACACGGGGGCGGAGCCAATCACCCTCCCTTACTCTCCTTAAACCACCGATTCCCAATCTGACAAGGCAAAGAAGAAGAAGTTTTGAAGAGGACCGTACCCGGAAACATAGGTGAAAAGAGTAGACGGGATATAAACGAAGACTTATAATCCGTCTATTATCTCACTAAAAGATCGAATATCCGTTCCGTACGATGGACATCGTCGTGTACGGCGGACTTTGCCGTTAAGTTGATAATGTCTAGATGTTCAATATTATCAAGGGCAACAAAAAAAAGAGAAGAAGAAGAAAAATTGTAAATAATGTGAGATTGTTTACGTTCAATTAACAAAACCTCAAATATTCATTCCAAGGTAAGTGAACGTAATTTAATGAATATTTAATGCATCGTAATGTATTTTTTTTTCAGCATAATGAAGAATCCACATATTTCATATTTACATTCTGTGTTCTAACCTATGTATTCCAATGAAAGAAAACTATAATAAATAAGCTATTTTAAACTGAATTTTGTGTTCATCTGTATTGTATTTTTGTTTCAGTTTATAAATGTGGTAGTATTTATTTGACTACAATTATGAATTCCTACTCATATGAAGTGTGTGTTTCTTAAGTTATTTTACATAGAATTCTCTCACTTTTCTTCGAAGAAGTCTTTCGAAGAGGTTGGTATTAATGGAAGTCCTTCAGAAAATTTTCATTTCCTGCAGTCTCTTTTGCAGTATTGTTTTCCAAATGTCAATCCTTCAATTATTTTGAGCTGTTGAACTTTCTCAAGCCCTTCTGAATGTTGCAGTCAGATCTTTTCTTCTCTTATGTACCATGCATTGTCTTATGATAGGTCTTGTCATTATGTATCCTGATGAAATACCATCTTTAACGAAAATCATCAACTATACACAGCATTTTTCAAGAAGTAATTTCATCTTCAACAAAATATGTGATTTTCTCGAACTGGGAGTTCCTGTAGTAATGAAGCCTCATAATTTGCTTCACCTGATTCTATCAAGTTTTCCACAAACACAAATAAGAAAGAAACTTTACATTCTAAATGTATAGACTACCTGTTATTCAGTGACTAAACTTCTTAAAATACAAAAGAATGTGTTATGCACAGAAGTAGCTCAAAACATGTACCTTATGTGTTTTGTAAATATTGGAATATCCTGAAAAGCTCAAGTTTTCATGGCAACTATATGAAGAATTGTTCTACAGATAAATTTAGAAGTTAAGAATTGCAGGTAACTTACTTGATCTCTTTCCTTTAGAGTTTGAAATCTGACTCTATTGTAACTATTATTAATCAGACTGGTTTACTTACACAAAAATATCTTCGAAGATTAATATCAGAGAACAGGGATGCATTACATTTCTATTTACTGGAAACTTTCTTGTTATTGCTTAATATTGTCTTTGCTTAATTTTCATTTAATTTTCCAACCTGTTTACAGGGGATCCAATTAATTCTTTCTTGTTAACAAGTGGATTGTAATCTAAAATAAATATTTCATTAAAATGAAACTACTTATATGCACTCAAAGTAAAAACCCACTTTCAAAGAGTCACTTTCATACATTTTAATTTGAATAACTTTACTTCAAATACATTGAATTCCATTTACATTTTTGTAATTTCATAATTGTAGTCAAATAAATACTACCACATTTATAAACTGAAACAAAAATTCAATACAGATGAACACGAAATTGAGTTTAAAATACCTTATTTATTTTAGTTTTCTTTCATTGCAATACATAGGTTAGAACACAGAATGTAAATATGAAATATGTGGATTCTTCATTATGCTGAAATAAAATACATTACGATGCATTAAATATTCATTATATTACGTTCACTTACCTTGGAATGATTATTTGAGGTTTTGTTAATTGAACGTAAACAATCTCACATTATTTACAATTTTTCTTTTTCTTCTCTTCTTTTTGTTGCCCTTGATAATATTGAACATCTAGACATTATCAACTTACGCCGTACACGACGATGTCCATCGTACGGGACGGATATTCGATCGTTTAGTGAGAGAATAGACGAGATATAAGTCTTCGTTTATATCCCGTCTACTCTTTTCACCTATGTTTCCGGGTACGGTCCTCTTTAAAACTTCTTCTTCTTTGCCTTGTCAAATTGAGAATCGGCGGTTTAACGAGAGTAAGGGAGGGTGATTGGCTCCGCCCCCGTGTTTCCGTTCTATTCTTCGAAAATATAGGTCTCGAAAACCCTCCCAAATTCGAAAATTAAGTCCTGAAATGGCGTTTTCTCGCCGGGGACCCGATCTCGAGATATGTAGGAATCGTTCGAAGGTCGAATCCTTTCTCCCGGTGACCCCGTTTAAGTAGGATGGTTAAAACAAAAACCCGTATTTTGACAGCTCGAGGTTTGTTTATTTCGCGAATTTCTGGCCGTCGGAGATTTCCGGAATATGGAAAGTAGAGCGAAAATTTGCGAAAGTCGGCCGATAACCCTCCGTTCGATGGAAGATTTTTCCGTTTTCCCGTGGTTTTATGAGAATCTAACTACTGCGGCGCGAAATGCGAAACTCGAGGCTTTTTCGTCGTCCGGGTTTCGTAGCGATCGAAGGGATATAAATATTTCGTATAGCTGCAAAAGTCCAAAGAAATTATCCCCTCCATCCCGGAGATTTCGGGGACGTATTTTATTTTCGCTTTTTCGGAACTTTTTGCCGGAATTTTCGCATAATCGACCTCTCCGATCGCCCTCCGAAAGATCCGAGTTATCGATTCCGAAGAAATCTCGCCGTTTCGACGATCCGTTCGCCCGGTGCGACGTTTCGGCGAAATTCTTCGAAAAATCGTCGCGCCTCCGTCGTTCGAGCTAGGGACTCCGAATTTCGCTCGGATCTTCCTCCGACGTTTCTCTACCGGAAAAAAATTATTCGCGGGGGCCTACGGACCCCGCTCGTCCGCGCCGACGTTTTCTTCCCGCCTGGTTCAAACTCCAACCGTCCCCTCCACTTTCCTCGAAATAAGGCTTACTGCTTTAGTAATATAGACTAGTGAGCCCATTAAGATCGCCTCATATACAAAAACGCCTAATATACAAAATCGCCCTATATACAAAAACGCCTTATAGACTAAACGCCTAATATACAAAAACGACTAATATACAAAAACTCCAACTCCTAATATACATAAACGTCTAATATACAAAAATGCCGAATATACAAAAACGCCTAATATACAAGAACGCCCAATAAACTACACGCCTAATGTACTAAAAACCAAATATACTGAACGCCTTTTCATATCCAACTCTAGGTATACGGAAAGCCTCATATATTCACTGATATTTATACTTAATAGTTCTTTATTTTGTATGGAACTCTCTCATATATTGTCTCACACATCCTTATTGTAACGCAGTTTTCAGTATTGTTTTATGTATACTGACTCATCAACCATACGAATGTTAACACTATTCACTACTATTCTAATTCAAAGAGATACAATCAATTTGAAAATCTCAACTTACTCCAATTGAGCTAGCATATATATTTATCATTTAAAAGACTTTCTACCGAGTTACGGTGTAAGGCTTGATACAAAACATAATTTTACAATATTCGAAATAAAGAAAAAGTTAATCAAAAATTAAATAATGAAAATCAACTCAAATAATTTACATTCGAAACACTATTTCGCCAGTGTCCCCTATTTTGTGCCATTCCCTTCGCTTCTGTCATCTCTAAATTTTGTCCCGCTAGTATCTTCGCTAAATACTGTCAACTTCTAGCTGTTGTCTTATATCTTGCTTTCTTACTCTATCTCTCTTTGTCACTCCAACCACACCTCTCAGATACTTCATCTCCATCGAAACCATTTTGCTTCTCTCCCTTCTACTCAATGTCCTAGATTCAGAGCCAAAATAATCGGCGCGTATATTGACTTATAAACTATCAATTTCGATTTTCTTCCGATCCTTTTTTTTATAAGAAAACTTTTGCTGAATGTTCCATAAACTTTCGCAGCACTCTGAATCCTTTCTCCGATTTCCAAATCCTATTTACCCTTTTCCTCCACGATATACCCCTAATATTTGAAAGTTTCTACTCTTTCTATGATTTTGTTGTTGAGTGTCACCTTCGGATCATTTCTGTTATTTAATATAACTATAATTTTTGTTTTTCCTTCGTTGATTTTTAGGGATCATCTCGTAAGGCAGTTATTCTAAACATCCTTATTGTACTGGAGATCATTTTCAAATTTGGCAAAAATCGCCAAATCATCAGCAAAGGCGCACTCAGAGATTTCAACTGGATAAAAATTTTTGAAACCCAAGTGTGGTTTCTGACTTTAGTTCTAACCTCTTTGATAATTTCATCCATGATCACTATAAACAGAAGGGGACTCAATACTTCTCAAGCCTTGTTCGTTGACAAACTCTTCAGATTCTATCCCTCTTACTCATACCACGTTCCAGCATACAGCATATAAGCTTTTTAGTGCCCTTAGAAAATTGTGTCCTATTTGTCTTTGTGCCAAAATTTCCCAAACTCGATGTCTCAATATCCTACCGAAGGCTTTCTCTAGATCAATAAATGCTATTCACACCTTGAGATCCTGAATGGGTATTTTCTCGGTGATCTGTTTAAGGCTGAAAATATGATCCTGGATAATGTACCCCTTCTGAAATCTGCTCTGTGAGTCGGCCGGTTGTTGTTCCACTTTCTGTAACAGTTTCCCTTCTAGCACTCTCTCATAAACTTTCGCAACAACACTTAGTAAAGAAACCCCTCGATAGTTTTCAGTTCACAATATCCCAAATTATATATATATATATATATATATATATATATATATATATATATATATATATATATATATATATATATATATATATATATATATATATATATATATATGTTCTTCGTATTCTATTTTGAGCAAACTGTTTGGTTTCATTCCAATTTGTGCCTTTCTTCTATAATTGTAGAATGTCATTCATCATTCGATGTCTCCTTAAGTTTTCCACTCACCCAGCAGTTCCTGCCTTATGTTTGTTATATCCGTTTCACTGGTCCTCCTTCTCATTCTCACCAAATGTTCAACCATATCAACAGATGCCTTTTGATACATTCCAAGAAAGATTCTCCTTCCAGTTCATTTCTCATATCTTCCTTTTTCAGTCAGTCTCTTTTTTGTGTCACTCACTCTTTGCAGGTACTTCATTTTTATAACCTGTAGTTTGCTCATCTGTGCCAAACTCAGAAGCCTGCTTTCACTACCGCATGCGATAACAGATCTAATTAATGCCTTCTTCAATTAAAATGTTTTTGTTCAATTACTCATCTTCCTGTTTCTCATAAATTAGTTTGCTATTGAAGAATGCAGCTTAGAAGCATTTCCTATCCTCTTATTATCTCTCTAGATGAAGTTTATTTTGACTATTGCCATATATACCTGTTTGTGATTTCTTTCCATGACCATCATTCTTCTTTTGTTCCAATCATATCTCATTTTTTTCCAACTCTGTTGTCCATACTTGCAAATTATCGTGCAGTCTCGTTTTGTTCTTAGGACATACCATCACATAATTTACAAATTCCAATTGATTCCAGGCTTTTGTATCATGTATGATGTTTCTCCATTACTTCGTGGATAACAATAAGAAATAATAATTTACTCAACACTCCACCCTGCCTGAGTTCTCAGTAAAAATGAGTCCAATATGGAATTTCCAGTTTTGATATGATTTTTATCTGCTGTATCTAGGCTTCTGATATACTTCTTCAGTTCATAAGTCACTCCTCTTTTGTTTAGACTCTCCCTTACTACTATTTTCAACATTGTGCCAAGAGCTTCCTCCAGATCAAGGAAAGCCATTTATATGTTTTTGCCTTTTAGTCTACACTTCCTTATAACTGGTTGATGGTAAAGATGCAATCCCAATAACTTCTTGCATCCCTGAAAAGTGTGTTTCTCAAGTTGTTTTTCAATTAATCCTCTCAGTTTGGTTTCAAGAATTCTTTTGCAATAAAGTATATCCCCTAAAATTTGCTCTTTGACTTTTGTCTCCTCTATTCAGTATTAGAATTATAATGTCAATCCTTTAATTGTTATGAGCTGGCACATTTTCTAAAGTGTTGCCATCATAAGTGGGGACAGGCCTGAGATCTACCTTAAACACGTTCACGGTTAATAATTCACTCCTCTTTTCCTTAGAATCTCCCAACGCTCCCATAGTGTTCTTCTCAGTTCTTTGTTGTAAGCCTATACCAGATCAGAAAAAACCTATAATAATCATATTATGCCCTTAAGTCTGTTCTACTCTATTTGCTAGTCGATGGTGAAAATGTAATCTTGAACACTTCTTCCTTTCTGAAAGTGTTTTCCATATTGTTTTCAATTATATCTCTAATTCAAAGACAAACAGGTAGTTTATATTGATCACAGAAAAATTTAGGAAGAAGTCAAACTTTCTCAAAGATGAGGGAAACCCATAAATATGAGTGGGGAGTGTTTCCTATGTTGTATTTCAATTATATCCCTATTTGGTCTCTAGAATTCTTTCTCTAATTCAAAGACAAACAGGTAGTTTATATTGATGACAGAGAAATTTGGGAAGAAGTCAAACTTTCTCACAAACTGTTGTACATTAAAAAGCTTTTGATACTCTTTCTCCGTTTATAAATAACTCCTTTTTTCCTGAGACTCTCATACTTCTCTTCTCAGTGTTCTGTCAAAAGCCTTCTCCAGATGAGGGAAAACCATAAATATTTTCAGTCATATATTCAGTCTGTTGTTCTTTATAAGGTGGTTAATCGTGAAAATAAGATCCTGAATACACTTCTTCCTCATATGAAGTGTGTGTTTCTTGAAATATTTTACATATAATTCTCTCACTTTTCTTTCGAAGAAGTCTATCGAAGAGTTTGGCATTAATGTAAGTCCTTCAGAATTTTCTCAGTTCCTGCAGTCTTCTTTTGCAGTATTGTTTTTCAAATGTCAATCCTTCAATTATTTTGAGCTGTTAAACTTTCTCAAGCCCTTCTGAATGTTGCAGTCAGATCTTTTCTTCTCTTATGTACCATGCATTGTCTTATGATAGGTCTTGTTATTATATATCCTGGTGAAACACCAATTTTAAGTTCTTTGATCTTTTGCTTCTTTGTGGATATATATATATATATATATATATATATATATATATATATATATATATATATATATATATATATATATATATATATATATATATATATATATATATATATATATATATCCTGATTTTATCGAGTTTCCCACCAATACCAATAAAAAGAAACTTTATATTCTAAATGTATAGAGACTAAACCACAATATTTTCAGTTATATATTCAGTCTGTTGTTCTAAGGTGGTTAATCGTGAAAATAAGATCCTGAATACACTTCTTCCTCATATGAAGTGTGTGTTTCTTGAGTTATTTTACATAGAATTCTCTCACTTTTCTTCGAAGAAGTCTTTCGAAGAGTTTGGCATTAATGGAAGTCCTTCAGAATTTTCTCAGCTCCTGCAGTCTTCTTTTGCAGTATTGTTTTTCAAATGTCAATCCTTCAATTATTTTGAGCTGTTAAACTTTCTCAAGCCCTTCTGAATGTTGCAGTCAGATATTTTCTTCTCTTATGTACCATGCATTGTCTTATGATAGGTCTTGTCATTATGTATCCTGATGAAATACCACATTTAACGAAAATCATCAATTATACACAGCATTTGTCAAGAAGTAATTGCATTTTCCACCAAATATGTGATCTTCTCAAACTGAAAGATCCTGTTGTAATGAAGCTTCATAATTTGCTTCACCTGATTTTATCAAGTTTTCGACAAACACCAATAAGAAAGAAACTTTACATTCTAAATGTATAGACTTCCTGTTATTCCGTGACTAAACTTCTTAAAATACAAAAGAATGTGTTATGCACAGAAGTAGCTCAAAACATTTACCTTATGTGTTTTGTAAATATTGGAATATCCTGAAAAGCTCAAGTTTTCATGGCAACTATATGAAGAATTGTTCAACAAATAAATTTTGAAGTTAAGAATTGCAGGTAATTTACTTGATCTCTTTTCTTTAGAGTTTGAAATCTGACTCTATTGTAACTATTATTAATCAGACTTGTTTACTTACACAAATATATCTACGAAGATTATTATCAGAGAACAGGGATGTATTACATTTATATTTACTTGAAACTTTCTTGTTATTGCTTAATATTGCCTTTGCTTACTTTTCATTTAATTTTCCAACCTGTTTACAGTGGATCCAACTAATTCTTTCTTGTTATCAAGTGGATTGTAATCTAAAAATAAATATTTCATTAAAATGAAACTACTTATATGCACTCAAAGTAAAAACTCACTTTCATACATTTTAATTTGAATAACTCTACTTCAAATACATTGAATTCCATTTACATTTTTGTAATTTCATAATTGTAGTCAAAAAAATACTACCACGTTTATAAACTGAAACAAAAATTCAATACAGATGAACACAAAATTCATTTAAAATACCTTATTTATTATTGTCTTCTTTCATTGGAATACATAGGTTAGAACACCGAATGTAAATATGAAATATGTGGATTCTTCATTATGCTGAAAAAAAATACATTACGATGCATTAAATATTCATTAAATTACGTTCACTTACCCTGGAATGATTATTTGAGGTTTTGTTAATTGAACGTAAACAATCTCACATTATTACAAAATTTTTCTTCTTCTTCTCTTCTTTTTGTTGCCCTTGATAATATTGAACATCTAGACATTATCAACTTATTGGCAAAGTCCGCCGTACACGACGATGTCCGTCGTACGGGACGGATATTCGATCGTTTAGTGAGAGAATAGAGGGGATATAAGTGTTCGTTTATATCCCGTCTACTCTTTTCACCTATGTTTCCGGGTACGGTCCTCTTTAAAACTTCTTCTTCTTTGCCTTGTCAGATTGAGAAACGGTGGTTTAAGGAGAGTAAGGGAGGGTGATTGGCTCCGCCCCCGTGTTTCCGTTCTATTCTTCGAAAATGTAGGTCTCAAAAACCGTCCCAAATTCGAAAATTAAGTCCTGAAATGACGTTTTCTCGCCGGGGACCCGACCTCGAGATATGTAGGAATCGTTCAAAGGTCGAATCCTTTCTCGCGGTGACCCCGTTTAAGTAGGATGGTTAAAACAAAAACCCGTATTTTGACAGCTCGAGGTTTGTTTATTTCGCGAATTTCTGGCCGTCGGAGATTTTCGGAATATGGAAATTAGAGCGAAAATTTGCGAAAGTCGGCCGATAGCCCTCCGTTCGATGGAAGATTTTTCCGTTTTCCCGTGGTTTTATGAGAATCTAACTATTGCGGCGCGAAATGCGAAACTCGAGGCTTTTTCGTCGTCCGGGTTTCGTAGCGATCGAAGGCGATATAAATATTTCGTATAGCTGCAAAAGTCCATAGAAATTATCCCCTCCATCCCGGAGATTTCGGGACGTATTTTATTTTCGCTTTTTCGGAACTTTTTGCCGGAATTTTCGCCCGATCTACCTCTTCGATCGCTCTCCGAAAGATCCGAGTTATCGATTCCGAAGAAATCTCGCCGTTTCGACGTTCCGTTCGCCCGGGGCGACGTTTCGGCGAAATTTTTCGAAAAATCGTCGCGCCTCCGTCGATCGAGCTAGGGACTCCGAATTTCGCTCGGATCTTCCTCGGCCGTTTCTCTACCGGAAAAAAATTATTCGCGGGGGCCTACGGACCCCGCTCTTCCGCGCCGACCCTTTCTTCCCGCCCGGTTCAAACTCCAACCGTCCCCTCCACTTTCCTCGAAATAAGGCTTACTGCTTTAGTAATATAGATTATTAAGAGTAAATGTAAATGTGACAGCGAATCTATAGACAGACAATTTAATTTTCAAGGCATGCCGAAACTGAGTTTCATTTTTGTAGAAACTAGACTGGAAATCCATAACGATCCTGCTACCTTTCCAGAGATACGCGGTTGATAGGTCTATATTTTCGAATCTAAGGTTGCCACTCGTAACAATACACAGTGACTGTCGTGGCAGATATCTGTACGGTTATGGTCGGTTGATGAGTTTTTTCGATGATTATGATGAGTAGATCGAATCAGTAGCTTCTTCAGAGAAGAATATTCAATATTCTACGGTACGTTGAATTGCTCTCTGAATGACTATCTTCACTATGAGCCATCAAATACTTGAGTTAAGCTGTACTGACCCCTGCTAGGGTCGATACAGTGTGTAGCGTGTAGTGGTAATGTGAAGAGTCAGATAAATCTGGTAATCTTCTGCTTTTATATGTTGAACGGCGCCAATCGTGTATATATATGATATGTATATATGATCTATCCCCTTCTGAGAATTGATGCAGGTTGGGTGCAGTTTGCTTCGATGTTGCGAATGAGTACGCAACACGATTTCCAACTAAAATGCACTATGCTGCTCTAACTTATGATATCTGACTATATTGTACCACTTATATTATGACTCTTGTTGACGGTGTTGAAGAAAGTTAGATTGCAGTATTAGCTCCTTCAGTGAGGGACATTAAGGAATCTATAAAATGTTAAATACTGCTCCCTGAATGAAAATCTTCTATGATAAAATGCTTGCTACTCTTTTGACTATGGAAGGTTTTGGAGATATTCTCGCAAACAAGAATATTATTATCATTATGACTTTTTCGGTTTTACCGAAAATAGCACCCAACTTACTGATTTCATCTATCGGTTCTCCACGTAATATTTGATTCATATTGAACTGTACATAAACAGGGTGTTATCTAATAGTATGTCACATTTAGAGGTGGATAATCTACGTGCAATTTTAATAAAAATAGTTCAGATGAACATAGGTCCGCAAAAGCATCGTTACAGAGCTACAGGTTGTTGATTTTGGTAATTTCGAATTAGTCCAGAACGGAAAGAGTTGTCAAAAAAAAAACAATGGCACCACTAAACTATCCCTGAAAATTAGATCGAGACAGTAGGGTTCATTTTTTTCTATCTGCAAAATTTCACATAATTGCCGTTCAAATACTTCGAAATTTGGCTACCATGTACATTCATCACTGAACAATATTCTTTCAAAAACACTGCCATTTTCCATTACTCTATCAAGCACCTACAAACAGAATTGAATTCAGTTATTAAAATCATTTTCATTGAGATTTTGACCAAGCTGTATATTATGAGGCTAAAAATTGTGCTTTTTCAGGATAAATATATATTTGAACGTACAATTCAAATATGGAATGATATTTAGGGTGTTCAATTTGAAAAATCACAGATTTTATAATTTTAAGGCATTTGAGACAAACTGTATAATATGAAATTGATTTTAAAAGGTACCTACAATAGCTCCTTATATTTTCCGAAAGAAAAATAATCTTATAGTTCCGTAATTAGGTCATAATATTCCGTGCGGAATAACGTGGACAACTCTATATTACAATTTTCAAACATTTTAAATTTTGAAGTGTTTCTTTCCTTCAAAAGGAAAAAGTATAAATAGTGAGGACTAATCCGAAGTTTGGGTATCCTATTAATTTCAAATCTTTAAATCCCACAAAAAACGATGTTTGCAGTAATTTGTTGAATTTAAAAATTATTGTTCAGTTTATATACAGGGTGTTACATAGTAGTATGTCACAGCTTGAGGGGGTAAATCTACGTGCAATGTTAAGGAAAAAGTTCATATAAACATAGGACCACAAAAACGTCCTTACGGAGTTACAAGGTGTTGGTTTTGCTTCAATACTCCTGCAGATTTTGAGAAAATCAGCCCAAATTTGAAACTCAAGTTATTTCTTAGAGCTAACCTTATTACACACCCTAGATTTTAACTGAAATTCACAAGGTGCTCTCTTTTCCGAGACCATGTCTCATTTGGCGCTTTCAAACTTTTTTGCTGTACGCCACTGATCTGCGAACATTCAATTTTTGTCACCTTCGTTCAATTTATAAACTCTTCTGACACTTGTAATTTTTTGATATCTCCAATCGTTTTCGAATGAAAAATTATGGAATTTGAATTATTTGAATTGTATGTTACTCGCTTAAGAAAAAATATAAAAGAAATACTCGATAGGTATGCCCAATATTATATTTTATTTTGATAACTCCTCTTCTGAGACTCAAGTTATATTTATTCAATATGAAACTAAAAAAAGCACGAATAAAAACTAAATAAATTGCTGGAAGTGTCCTCCACCTGCAAGAATAAAGGACTCTGCCCTTCTTCGCATATTATATTATAAATTAATCCTGGGGTAGTTCTTATCGTGTCAAAAGAGGTTATTATTAGATTTCCCAATTCTTCTATAGTGTAAACTGGAGTGGTATGAACTGAAGTTTTGAGATATCCCCATAAGAAAAAGTCTAAGATATTTAAGTCTTGGGACCTAGGTGGCCATAGTTCTGGCCCACCCCAACCTATCCATCGGTTGTTGAATGTATTATTCAAGAATTCCCTAGCTTATCCATTGAAATCTGCTGGTGTCCCGTCATGCATGAACCACATTATGTTTCTCACCAAAAGTTTAGCATCATCGAGCAATAAAGGTAACTTCTCCTGAAGAAATTTCCGATAAGCGGGACCGTTTACTCTGTTATGCAAAAAAAAGTTCAAATCAAATAATTTCCAATTATTCCGACCTAGACATTTAGGAAGAATTTTTTTTGATGATGAGATTCTTCAATCTAATGAGGGTTTTCATACGACCAATAATGATTTTTCTGAAAATTCGTGATAGCAGTTCTCGAAAAGTTAGCTTCGTCTGTGAACATGATTTCACTAACAAAATGTGCATTTTCTCTAATTTTATCTGAGAACCATCGGCAGAAATTCAGTCTTGAAGAAAAATCTCGAGGAAGTAGAGTTTGGACGCGTTGAATATGAAACGGGTAGGTACAATAAAAAGTCGTGGAGAATCCTCCAAACTAGAACATGCGAAATATTCACTGATTCCCAATGTTTCTTGTGCTCACATGAGAAGTCGAATCAATACAATTCGAAGCCGCTTCCTCAATATCTGGAGTTCACAAAGTTTGAAATCCATCTTTTAAATGATTATTTGCATTTAAAGTACCAGTTTCCCTCATCATTCTGTTGATATTCGAGAATCTTCGCCTGTCTGATGTTACTCGATTTGGAAAGCGCACCTGATATAATCCCCTAGCTTCTGTTATGTTTCCGTCAGCCAGACCGTACATGTAATGGATATCAGCCTAAAAATTGGCCATTTTTTCTTACAGCAATAACAAACGTCTTAAAACGAATCGTTAATTCAATGAGCAATTCGAGCAGACACTGGTTCAACCTAAGCAACTGTCAAATTGAATGAATAAATGAAAATAATCAAAGCCAAGAGTCATTTTTTCATTCAAAATTGCTTTCAATTCAGCGAATGCATACAATCGTTTAATAGTTTTTTACTCGAGAACGTTTGGAGATACAAAAAAATTACAAGTGTCAAAAAAGTTTTTAGATTGAACGAAATTAACGAAAATTGATTGTATGGTGATCAGTAGAGTACTGCAAAAAAGTTTGAAAGGGCAAATGAAGACAATGCACGGGAAAATTAAATTCCTTGTAGATTCTAGTTTGAATTTAGGACGTGTATTGAAGGGGCTGTAAAAAATATTTTGCATTCGAGATTTGGGCTGAATATTTCGAAAACTGCAGGAGTTTTGAAGAAAAAACCAATTTTTTCCGGAAATTTCAACACCCTGTAGCTCCGTCACAAAAGCTTCTGCGGATCTATGTTTTCATAAAATTTTTTCTTAAAACTGCACGAAGACCCACCCCCTCAAGTTGTGACATACTATTACACAACACCCTATAAACATGTTCATTGCACTTCAATATAAATGGGGACATGAAAACATATTGTCAGTTACGAATAGACCAAAATTTTGAGAACTAAATTAAAAAGAGTTCTCTTAACATGATTTATGCCTATGCGATCGTATCACAAAAACCTCGAGGATTTAAATTAAAATTATAGATGAGAGAGATAGAGCTTCGGAAGTTCAGATTTTCATTAAAAAATTACGCCTCTTTTGATAATTTCTCAATTATATTTGAAAATGTGAATATCTTTTTTTGGTATAGCTTTTGCAATGAGTTATGTGGTTGTACAATATTTCAACACATTTCCCTCGATATTATTCCGAATTAGAAATATAGAAAGATATGAGCTATCCAAAAATGTATTACTAGAAGAGTGCTTCCAATTAAATCATTTAAATTGTACTGTGGGAGAGTGAAAGGGTGAATTGGAACGCTATCATTTTCGAGTCTTGAAACGGCTTCCAATATACTAAGGTTTACATGTTTTTACAATTTTTTGATCCCACCTCAATAAGCTATGAAATATCTTGGGTAGAGTCTTTTCATATAATATCTCAATATTAGTTATTCACAATTCTTCATACTGAGATGACTGAAATATAGAAAGAGAACTATGTTTATGTACTTTAAAATAATCTTATGAAAACCTATGTATCACATAAGTTACCTGTGAATGGGTATCAACAAATGATTATGTAATATACCCGAAATTTAGCTTTAGATTATCACGAGTCTTGAAGTCATTCGTTCTCACATATTCCGCTACATACTCAATTTTTTTCTAAATCTTGAGTTTTAGTATATAATTCGGGACATATATTGGTCGGCTGAATAAAATAAAATCTTAATAACTTTATTTAGTTGCTCGTTATTCTATGAAAATAATTGACATTTTTATTAAGTATATCTAATTTATCTACAGTCTATTTTGCTCCATTGCTTCTTTCAATAATAATGGAAATTCGTGTCAGAGAGTTCAAGAACATTATAACATTTATAAGTCTTTCAACAAAATATGGTCCAATTAGGTCCCATCAGTTCCACCTCGCACATTCACAGACCATCTCTTTTGATTATTCGTTACTCTGTATGTATGTGGATTAAAATCGGAATAACTGGGAAATTGTGTCTATTCACCAGACCATTCTTGTGAAGAGTACATTCATCACTGTACAACACATTCTCAAAAAAACTGTCATTTTCCGTTACTCTATCAAGTATTCAGTTATTAAAATCATTTCCATTGAGATTTTTACCAAGCTGGATCTTATAAGGCAGAAAATACTGTTGTTTTAGAATTGTGCTTTTTAGGATTCTCGAAATTCTTTTTAGACTAATATTAGTATTTTGACCTATTTGATTCTGACTAATATTAGGATTTTCAATCACAGAACCGAGTACTATAAGAAAATTCTCCTCATTTCCATTAATTGGTTCTCTTGTAGTGGGTTTTTTTCAAATAATGCTACCACTTCCTTGAACCTGGATCAAAAGTCTTTCAGAAGCTCTTCGCTTAGGATGAGACTTTTCAGCATACCTTTGAGTAGAAATCCGAGATGCCACGAAGTTATTTTTAGGACAGTCGCCGATGATGAATATCATATCAATACGATCTTCTTTTGAATAAGTTTACATTTTGACTGACTTAAATCACAAAATTCAAAAGAATCTGAGACTATTAATACAAATACGTGAGGCGTTTTCAGTTTTATTTCAAATACTCAACTGACAGACACAGAATTATCTGACATTTTTATTGTTAACAGGTAACTAAGTGAATGAAAATTCTATGGATATTTCATTCGAGAAACCTCAATTTGAGCGAAGTTCCAATTTTTATCGCATAATATAAGAGAGTGTATTCTTAAGTGAAGACATTATTGGATTGTTCGATAGGTTATAAAAATATGAATACTTGGGACGATAGAAAAATATGGCATCGTATTTGAAATAATCAAGTTATTGCGCTTTGAATTTCCCATTTGATCAGTTTTAATTTTGACACATACTATATATTAAGGGCCGCCCGGAGTAATTGGAATATCAATAACGATCCATTTTCTCGCATCACTGTCAATTTCGCTGAACTAATTTGAATAATTTTTCAATATTTTCATCACTGAATGATAAGCAAGTTATTGCGCTTTGAATTTCCCAATGATCAGTTTTCATTCTGGCACATACTATATATTAAGGTCAACCCGGAGTAATTTAAATATGCATAACGATTTATTTTCTCGCGTCACTGGCAATTTCGCTGAACTAATTTGAATAATTTTTCAATATTTTCATCACTGAATGATAAGCAAGTTATTGCGCTTTGAATTTCCCAATGATCAGTTTTCATTCTGGCACATACTATATATTAAGGTCAACCCGGAGTAATTTAAATATGCATAACGATTTATTTTCTCGCGTCACTGGCAATTTCGCTGAACTAACTTGAATAATTTTCCAATATTTTGAGAATAAAAATGTCTTTAGATTTTAAGAAAAATCGAATTATCAGAAAAACCTCAATTTTCATGTATAAAAATTTCTGATGAAACTCCATTTGTTTTTAACGCTTAATCCAAATAAACAATAATATATAGGGTGCTCTATTTGAAAAAAACACAACTTTGATTATTTTAAGGATTTTGAGACACCCTGTATAATGTAAAAATAATTTTGAAAAGTATCTGTGCTAGCTCCTTATATATCCCAAATGAAAATTAATTTTATAGTTCCGTATTTAGGCCAAAATATTCCGTGCCGTATAGCGCGGAAAACCCTGTCTATCAGATCCGCTCATGTTGCAGAAAGAAACTTTTCGAAATTTTCAATATCGCAAGTAAAGTAGATATATATATATATATATATATATATATATATATATATATATATATATATATATATATATATATATAACTATATGTTTCCAATTAAATTATCTGAATTGTAATGTGGGAGAGTCACAAAATCGCTGCCAACATACTAAAATTTACATGTTTGTAAAATTTTTTGACCCCACCTCAATAAGCTACGAAATATCTGGGGAGAAGTCTTTTCGAATAATATCTCAATATTATTTATTTACAATTATTCATGCTGAGATAACTGAAATATAAGAAGAGGACCATGTTTTCGTGCATAAAACATAAAAAAAATGAGGTAGAATTATAGATTTCTGATCAGAATCTCATTTCATATTAATTTCTTTGTACATGTGAATGAAATATAGGTTTATGTTTATATATGAGAAGAAATAGTGAAAATTTATTGTTTTTTTTTAAATAAACGTGTTTATTGCCTTCATTATGAACGGATACATGAAAAAATTTGAAAATGTGACTGCCACTCTTTGTTAATAGATTTTGCAATTAGTTTTGTGCTTGTACAATATTTCAATGCATTTTACTTGATATTCCGAATTCAATGAAAGTTCAACCATATTTTTGCGAGCTTCTTAACGAATTAAAATCGATTAGAACTTGTGAGCAAGACCAGTAGATATGCTCATCAAGTGTTATATTATATAGCAGCTGGAAATTTTTTCACTGGTGAAACGAAATTATATTCCTTGATATTTCTCAATACATTTCCTTATGAACTTCGACTACTTACATTATGTTTTTAGGTACTCGAAAGTGCATTTTGCAGATGAATGCAGTACTTGTGACTATTTCTTCTTTGGCGAATGCATAATTATCAAAATCGCATTGTTGGGATTCAGACTCACTGACATTTGACGGGATGCCAAACTTCAATAATAGGACTATTTTGTTAAGTACCTGCTATTAGCCGTACAAATTTACAATGAATTATTCAGGGGGTTACACGTCATCATCACCACAGATCAGATAATATGGATTCTAGTTCTGTATTTATCTTTATTAGGTTTTTCCGCACTTCTTAGACTGTAAAGATGTAGGTACTAATATTTGAAATGGAATAACAACCATAACTGAATGAAATTAGAAAGTTTCAGAAGGATGTATGTTATTTTTGATAGTTGCCAATAAAGAAGTTGATATTTAAACTTTCATTTCCTACTAAAATATTCAATTGAATTCAAAATATATCTATTTGAATCAGGATATTTTTCTAAATGTAGCGTAAAGAGTTCACTTTTGAAGCTTTACATTATTTTATATTTTCTCTCTTCTTCGTTTTCGAATGGAAGTTTTACACCTACTCAAGAATTTCCTTCGTTTCATGATATTCCGATCAAAATGATATTCAGGCGTCTAATTGATCCATCTATATAAATGGAATTAATTATCGAAATTAAATATACGCGCAAGAGACTGTACAAATTTGTATAATTCTCTTTCTTTTATTTGTGATAACGTATAAAAGAATCTCTATATAAAAATTACTTGCCGGTAGTTATTCGGCTAATACCGTACGAGGGTTATCAACACAAGATATCTGTAACTTTATTGAAAGCCCAAGAATTTTCAAAAGCACGTAATTTTTCTCGAATCGCTGTATGACTCGAATATGAATGAATTCTAACTCACCCTTCTACGCCCCTAATGTTTATTTATTACCTTTGATCTGATATGAAAACGTGGGTAAAATTTTTAATTCCGTTAAGTGAAATCAATGTCAAATTTTCCTAAAATATTGCAGTTCTAAATAGTGAACATAACGAAAATACATTCCAAACATTGACATGTAATGCATAACGCTAGTTAGAAAGATAGAAAGATATGGGCTATCCAAACATATATTACTAGATGAGTGTTTCCAATTAAATTGTAATGCCAGAGAAATAAAGGGTGAATTGGAACGGATTCAACTTCGAGTCACAAAATAGCTCCCAACATAGTAAAGTTTACATGTTTTTACAAGTTTTAGACCCCACCTCAATAAGCTATGAAATATTTTGTTGGGTAGAGTTTTTTTGAATAAGTTTTCAATATTAGTATTTTACAATTCCTCAAACTGAGTTGACTGAAGTGTAGGAAGAGAACCATGTTTTCGCGCATAAAACATAAAAAAAATAAAGTGGTAAAATCATGGGTTTCTGATCAGAGTTTTATTTCAGAATAATTTATTTGTACATGTGAATGAAATATATAGTTTGCTAAAACTTTATAATTTTTCATCATAAAATAATACCTCCCATATATATAATTCTTTTGTCAGTACTTCAAAAAGAAAGTAAAATTATCACATAAATTACCTGTGATGCTTAAATGTATCATGCCCGAAATTTAGCTTCAGAATATCTAGAGTCTTGAAGTCATCATCGGGATATGTATTGGTCGTCTGAATAAGAAAAATCTTATTAACTTTATTTAGTTTCTCGTTTTCTTCGAAAATAATTGACAATTTTTTTGAAGTGTATCTAATTTAACTATATGCTGTCTATTTTGCTTCATTACTTCTTTCAATTGCTTTTACAGTAGCATCATTTAACGTTCTTGAAATCCTAACCATCTAAAATTTGATCCAGGTTATTTCTAGAATTCCTCTTTGAATTATAAGCTTAAGCTTACAGAAACGTTGTACAAATTGATACGAAGTTACCAGATCTGAAAAATATTCTAGTATTTCTCATTAGAGCTCAAAAATTCTAAGAAACGTACCCATCTAGTTCGGAAATGAAAGAATATTTTTCTGTATAATGAAGATGGTAATTAAACGTTGCCTAAAGAGTTCCCCCCGGCATTCACGATAGAATCGTATAACCTCCTGTGAAGATACAGTACCTACATCTTTTTTTTAGTATTAATTATTAATTTTGAGATTTGACAAAAATATAGTATTATTCAAACTTTTGGAAGAATGTCCCTTTGACAAAAGTTTTGATTTTACACATTTGTGATGCTTATATGGACTGAAAATTTTTCAGATCAAATTTCATATTCAGACATATTCATATTGATGTATATTTATAATATGCAAAATTGAAAGAAATTTTATGTATTGAAATTTTCATAATAATTTGCAGAAGGGCGGTCTCAATCTCGGTGGATTTCCTCCAATAGGAATAGTTTTACCCCCTACAGGTAGTCCAAAACCTGGTCGTTCGGAACCCTATATTTTCTGAGTAAATCGGAATTATTGTTAATTTCACGTGAAAATTAGTCCTTGTAGAACAGTTATTTGTGTGTTGTGTTGTGCTACTAATTGAATCTATAGATTTTCTGGTGAGTTTCTGCTTCTTGCAATATTCTTAGTTGAAGCTCGTTTCTATAATTTCTATTCGAATTTTCTTGTTATTTCGAAAAATTTATATACAACCATATCTTCAATAAGAGAAATATTTTCAAAAATTTACTGATTTCCAATAAAAAAATATTTGTATTATATGCTCATCTCATGATCTGTTTTCTGAAATTTGTTGTTGAGGCATTAGAATCAAGGGCAAACTTCAATTTTGTTCAAACATTAAATTATGAACTACATCACGATTTCCTCATTCATTTTTGACATTTTCTTCCTATATGTAAAAACTCAACTTAACCTTCATACGTATATTTCTCTCTTCTCTGGCTTATCCATATTGCATCAAAAGCTAAAATTAATAATAACTTGTGTCACAATTTTTTGTTATCTTTCCCATCAAATTTTATTAAACAACTCTTCATTTTTATTGCTTCATTTAGTGTAAAGGTTTATATTTATCATTATATTTTTTAAGCATGTATGTATTATTCATTGAAAGCTCATTTGAAAACTTCCAGAATTATATATAATCATAAATTCAAGTAGAAATTTATCATTATATATAATTCCTGAAAATTTTCAAATATATGAGATTTCAATAAATGAAACATACATGAAGCAAAAAAGATGTATTTAATAGGAATTTCTTCAAAGTCTTCATTTCACATTTTCTTCATGGAATTTTTTGATATAGAATATGTTTCAATTTCAAAGTTTTGAAAAAGGGATATTGCTGTTATACGCAACCGGGTTAACTGGGTAAAATACCTCTAATTGAAATAGGGTCAAATGTTCATTTCGTATCGTAAAAATAGCATCCGCTAACATTTTCTATAAGATGAAGCTCACCAAAATTACCCCATTTCTTATTTTCACTCAATTTATGATTCATGTTCCAAATTTTGTTTAAAACTTATTATTAGTAGTAAAATATTCAACTCATAATTGTGTTATATATGTCGAATTTCTAATCATTATTTTGAATAAAGCATTAAAGTTGGTACTCATAACCAATTGTGTTGAATATTTTCTATATTCTTATTGTATTGTTCGAAAATGTAATTCATTATTGATTTATAACAGCATAATTGCACCAAATAATATAAAAAAATTCGACATATTTTTCATCAATTCCATGTTTTTATGTTTTATTATATGAAATAATACCAATAGAGAAAAACTCTTTCGATATACTCTTGAATTTTATCTAGGATCCAAGATAAATACTATGTCTGGGGTACTAATTTAGTTATTTAAAAATATCCTCATCTTTTTTAGCCATGTTCTTGAATGAAATCTGGGGAAGCATTAAAAATTTTATACCCTATGGTTTTCGAGCTACCAAACGGTTTTCAAGCTATAAGGTAAAACTGTGTATTTTCAATAAAACCATACCCGAAATAGTCGCGTTAAGTAGAGTATATTTTTCTTTTTCGAAAATAATAATATGATAATTAGATTATTATTTAATATGATTTTTAATTTGTTTGCCTTTTCAGGGCAATAAGTGTTAATTTTTATTATTTTTTGCGTTCTTTGGTTAACTTGTAATTTAATTGAATTTATTATTCATATACAGTGTGTTCAACGAAAATTTGACCCCTATAACTCCGAAATGAGTAACATTAGCGAAAAACACCAAGACACGTCGATTTTTTGTTTCGAGGAGCATTTTCGAAATAATTCGAAACTTCTCAGATCAACCCCTACCCCAGCAACCCTAACTTTGAAGAAATTCATCATAGGGAATAAGGGTCGAGTGGCACCTTACTGTAAAGGTCTGTCAATTCTCCATTCTGATTTGTCATTTTAGAATTTTAAATTAACATACAGGGTGTCCCAACCGAGGGTAAAATTGAATTCCTGCAAATCCCAAATACTAAATGAAATCGATTTATTTTGGCATAATGCAAGCGCAGGTTTATGCTCGGTCTAGAAAAACGACCTACACTTGTGAATTTGGAGTTGGTGCAATCAACCCCTATTTCCAGCATCCCCAACTCAAAAATCATTCGATCGAATATAGGTCAAGTGGCACCTCGTTGGAAAGGTATTTCAATTTTCTCTTCGAATTTGGCATTTTCGAAATTCAGAATCAGCATACAGGGTGTCCCGGAGCAGGAACACTGAAAACCCAAATAACTTTTGAAACTGGTTCATTTCGGTATAATACGAGAACATGTTTATGTTTGATTCGAGAATAAGACTCTCTTGCGTGAATATGGAATTTTTGCAATCAATCTCTTCCATTCAGCATCCCCAACTCAAAAATCATACAAGTGATTACAGGTTGAGTGGCAAAGTTCAGAAAGATTTTTCTATTTTCTGAATCACTGAGGCATTGGTTTCAGTTTGGCAATCGAGGTTTTCTGGCGTGAGGATCAGGATGAGGGATGATGGAGAAACTGATTGGATGCTCATCTAAACAGGAAAACGAGATTTATTGAACTTGTATTCAATTGAAAACAAAAAACTAACTTGATTATTACAACAATTGTTCAAAATGACCTCCGCCCACCTCCATACAGTTATACAGACGATTTTCGAACTCTCTTCTCACATTAGCGAAAACTTCAGGAGTCAAAGTCGGCATTCTGTGATAGTCCTCATCCGCAGCTCCTCCAGGTTTTCTGGTCTTGTGGCATAAACTTTAGATTTTAGATGGCCCCACAAAAAAAATCTAGGGATTTAAATCTGGTGACCTGGCTGGCCACTCAACAGGTCCTCTTCTACCAATCCACCTTCCTGGCAAATTTTCGTCTAAATATTGGCGTACCCGAGCATCATAATGCGGAGGAGCAGCGTCTTGTTGAAAACGCATTTCGTCCTCAGAAAGAGTTGGATCGTTCTGTAAAATTTCTGTCAATCTAGGATGTATGTGTTCCTCTAACAACTGTAGGTAGCCATTTCCATTCAGATTACCCTCAATAAAGAAAGGCCCAACTAGATGATTGCCAAAATTCCTGCCCAAACGTTCAACTTCTGAGGCCTTTGCGTGTGGGCCTCTCTAAACCAATGAGGATTCTGTGTGTCCCAATATCGACAATTATGTCTATTCACTTCACCACTGAGCATAAAGGTGCTTTCATCAGAAAAACAGATGTTATTCAGAAAATTTGGATTAGCGTTAGGTTTTCACTAGATTTTCACAAAACTGTAAACGACGATCTGGATCATCTTCGTTTATTTCATGCACTAATTTTACCTTGTAGGGGTGAAATTTGTGATGTTTCACGATTCTATGGACAGTTGTAGCTGATACACCAGTCAGACGAGATAGTTTTCTGATCGAAGTAGTATTCTCCATTTGTAGATGACCCACTACTGCCACTTCCGTTGCCTCATTTCTGACAGGACATGCCACTTCATGTTTTTGTTTGCCACCGAACCCGTAGCTAGAAATTTGTCAACCAAATATTTAACGTACTGGTGACTGACTCCCTTTCTCTTTCAGGATGGTTCCTATCGAATATCCTTGCCGTTTCTTTGGCACAACTGTTATTTCGAAAATACGTCGATACAATTTCGACCCTTTCCTCAGTGGAATAAACCATTTTCAGATTAATTTCAACTGACGAACAACAACAATAATGAGGAACTGATCTGAATAATAATAATATTTCATTGCAAAATGAGAAATAACAGATGACTGCACGCCAGATGGAAATGAAAAAATGTGAACATTTTCAATGCAGAAATCAGCTTTATTTCTTCGTAATTGATGCTCAACACATCGTACCCCAATACTTTTAACAGTTTCGAATTAATTTTAGTTGATAATTTCAAATGACGATATTGAATTTTTCGAAAGCGACATCCTGTATGGAGAGCCGAACTGAATGAAATGCTTTAATCATTCTGGAATTCAAAAACCTTTCTGAAGATATGCCACTTGAATTATTTGTATGATTTTCAAGTTGGGGATGCTGAATGGAAGGGTTGATTGCAAAAATTCTATAACCACACAAAAGTCCTATTCTCGGATCAAACATGTTCTCGTATACCGAAATGAACCAGTTTCAAAAAGTTATTTGGATTTTCAATGTTCCTGCTTCAGGACACCCTGTATGATGATTCTGAATTTCGAAAATACCAAATTCGAAGAAAATTGCAGTACCTTTCCAACGAGGTGCCACTTGACCTATTATCGATCGAATGATTTTTGAGTTGGGGATGCTGGAAATAGGGGTTGATTGCACCAACTCCAAATTCACAAGTGTAGGTCGTTTTCTAGACCGAGCATAAACCTGCTCTTGCATTATGCCAAAATAAATCTATTTCATTTAGTATTTGGGATTTCCAGAATTCAACTTCACCCTTGGTTGGGACACCCTGTATGTTAATTTAAAATTCTAAAAATGACAAATCAAGGTGGAGAATTGACAGACCTTTTCAGTAAGGTGCCACTCGACCCTTATTCCCTATGATGAATTTCAAAGTTAGGGTTGCTGGGGTAGGGGGTTGATCTGAGAAGTTTCGAATTATTTCGAAAAATGCTCCCCCTCGAAACAAAAATCGACGTGTCTTGGTGTTTTCGCTAATGTTACTCATTTTGGAGTTATAGGGGGTCAAATTTTCGTTGGAACACACTGTATATCGCTAGACAGTATTCAGGGTTGTCCACGCTATACGGCATTGAAGCATAAAGTATAAAGTCCAGAAGCCAGAAAGCTATTTTATGACATTTTCCGAGGATGAATATCATGTCAATAGGATCTTCTTTCGAATGAATTTTTATTTTGATTGATCACAGAATTCTAGACTATTAATACAAATACGTTAGCCGTTTTAGTTCCGTTCTAAATACTCAACTGACTGACAGAGGAATATCTGACATTTCTTTTGCGAAAAGGTAACCAGATAAAAGAAATTTCTATGGATGTTTCATTCGAGCAAAATCTAATTTTTCTCTCATAATGTAAAAAGCCAATACTTAGGAGTGGACATTTTAGCAATATTAAATAGGTTATAACAATATGAACTTTTTGGTGAATACAAACATATGAAAATTAGTCGCTTGCAGAACAGTCATTTGTGTGTTGTGTTGTGCTACTACTTAAATCGATAGATTTTTCGGTTAGTTTTGCTTTTTGCATTATTCTTAGTTAAAGCTCGTTTCTATAATTTCTTTCAAATTTGCTTGATATTTCTAAATAATTATATACAACACAATCTTCAATAAGAGAGAACTATTTCCAAATAACTTACTGATTTCCAATCAAAAAAAAATATTTGTTTTATATGCTCACCTCGCAAACTTCAATTTTTTCAAATATTAAATTATGAACTACATCACGAATTCCTCATTCAATTTTGATATTTTCTTTCTATATGTAAAACTCAATTTAACCTTTATATGTTTATTTCTCTCTTCTATGTCTTATCCATATTGCATCAAAAGTTAGAATTAATAATAACTTATGTGAAAAATTTTGGTTATATATGAAATTTCAATAAAGAATACCTTCTTCTAAAGAAGATGTTTCTAATAGGAATTGATTCAAATTGTTCATTTCGTATTCACTTCATCGAATTATTCGTATATACAATTTGTTTCAATTTTAAAGTTTTGAAAAAGGGACATTGCTGTTGTACGCAACCGTGTTATCTGGGTAAAATCCCTCCAATTAACATAAAGTGCAGTAATTAACTTGTATCGTAAAGAATGTGTCCTTTTCAAAATAGTATCATCTTACAGTTTCCATAAGCTAAAGCTCATCAAAGCTAACCCAGATCATTTCTTATTTTCACTTCCTTGAACTAGAAAAAATTCTCAATTCATAGCTGAATTATATATGTCGAATTTTTGATCCTAATTTTCAATAGAGAATTATATATATTTTTATATATATTATTATTATTTCATCCGACAATTTAATTCCTCATTGATTTAAAACAGCATTATTGCACCAAGTTATATAAAAAAAAATTCAGTTCCATGTTTTTAAGGGCAGCTATATGAAATATTACTATAAAACACTTTCCAGATACTCCTAAATTTCAACTGGGATACAAGAAAATTACTATATCTGGTGTACTAATTAGGTAATGTTAAAAATATATTTTCATTCTTTAGCCATGTTTTTGAATAGCATTCAGAGATGCATTAGAAAATGTTATACCCAATCGGTTCTCGAGCTATAAGGTAAAACTGTGTCTTTTTCAATACAAACCATATGCGAAATGGGTCGCGTTAAGTAGAATATTTTTCCCTTTTCGAAATTAATAATATGATAATTATATTATTATGGCGTATATGTGCTGGTGACCCGTCATGCATGAACCAAATTATATTTCTTACCGAAAGTGGCACATCCTCGAGCAATAAAGGTAACTCCTCCTCAAGTAATTGCCGATAAGCGGGACCGTCTAGTCTGTTTGGAAAAGAGATGGCCCAATCAAATAACTTCCAATTATTCCGACCCAGACATTTAGTGAGAATTGTTCTGATGATGAGATTCTTCAATCAAATGGTGGTTTCCTCAGCCCAATAATTATTATTGTGAAAATTTGTGATAGCAGTTCTCGAAAAGCTAGCTTTGTCTGTGAACATTATTTCACTATCAAAATGAGCATTCTCTCTCATTTTATCGAAGATTCATCGGCAGATAATACATAGGCTCATTAATATCCCAATGTCAAAAATAATTACATAAAAGAGCTAAATATAATTAAACAAATAGCAGTCAATAACGGTTACAGTCCAACTATGATTGAGAACATGATTTCACGCAAAAATTTCAAATAGCAATCCAGGAAGTATTTCCAAATATAAAAAGTTCAGACACAAAATACAACAGCTTAGCTGATATTGATAATCCTAGTCTAAAATTAAAATCATTCCTCACGCATTATAATTTCAATATAGCATTCCGAACTGATACTTCTTCAGGCCGACGTATCAAAACTGCAAATCTAAAATTGATGAAAGTAGTAAATCCAGTATTTATAAGCTGTCTTGCGTGGATTGTAATAAAATTTATATTGGTAGAACGTTAAAATTTTCAAAGTTAGATTATCCGAGCACAAATGTAGTTTTAATTATCATAAATCAGATTCCCATCATTCTAATCACTTACTCGAATGAAATCATAACTTTAATGATAATTTCAAAATTTAACACAATGAAAATAACAGACAAAAAATCAATCTATTGGAAATTTTAGAGATCAAAAAAAAAATTCAGGTAGGTTAGTTAATAGTCATTTAGACCTAAATCCTTCTCCTTTACTCTATCTTTTCAATTCATAAAGTAAGCAACTCCGATGGGTTTTCCAACATACCTCTTGTACCTATTGTATTATTAAGTAGGTAATAAGACTAATGCATAAGGAATAACTCTGTTGATTAGTTTGTATCAGCTGATGAAGCCACAGTGTGATGAAACCGGTCATAGTTTTGTTAATATAGTGAAAATCTAAATACTTCAGTTTTATTTAATTGAAAATGTACTGAATTTGTTCGATCCGATAATTTCTAATTTTCCAAATCGAGACAGATAATCTGCAATAGTAATAATATATAATAAATAATATAATAAAAAGAACAACTCGTATTTTGGATCGACGGAAAATAGCAGCTGTGAAAACCCTTATATCTTATCAATAACTCAAATTTTACTTGCTTGAACCCTTATCACTTGAGTATAAACTGAATTTCTGAAAGCCCAAATAACTCAAAAAAATATCGGGCCCCACGTTGGGCGCCAAATTAAGTATGTTATAGTAAATTTTGAAATTAAACTTATGAATCAATATTTTTTATCTTGACTGTTAACATTATTAAATTCAAGAAGGGATGCGCGCGGCTATAGTCTTCAGTGGAGATGGGGTTGGTCCCAACAATATGAAATGAATGGCGCCAGATAGTTTAGAACGAAAATAGAATCCCGCAGTGACTAACGGACCCCTTGAAATAAGTACAAACTCACAAATAAAGTCTCTGACGAAAATATAATTGAATATATTGCTCATATAAATGACTATTTATATAAGTTCAAGGAATAATACACAACGAAATACATTTTAGAAATCAATGATTATATTGATGGAAAAAAAATGGTGGTAGAGATATTCAACAAATCATGTTCAGAAAATAATAACTACTTATATTCTAAATATTATAAATTCTACGTTATTTATAATATAGAAACCCTTATATATACAACAACATAGATGAAAGGGGTCAATGCCGACATTCATTCACATGAAACTAACAATAATTATTAAACTATATATATAGTTGAGGAGTTGAACCAAATATCAGGTAAATTTATGGATAGATTATGAAAATATCTATAGTCCGATCAAACTGATTACTGTGAATATAATTTCAATATTGAATTGAACGTAAATGACGTACCACATAAAAAAATGAAGGAGGAAATGAATCGCACAATAATAGATAGAGAGTACTCAGCCTGAGTGGTAGTGTCCTCCAAAGTGTTTCAAGAGCCTAAGGGTGTTTTCTAGTATTTTCCAAAATCCAACAACCCAAAATACAGGCAGGTATATGTATTTAAGATGAATAGTCAGCAATTAATATGCAAACTATTGCAGGTAGTTACTTGAAGCCTGAAATCATTCGAAATTAAGAAATCGACAAAAGATAATGGAGACTCATTGTTTACCTGAGATGGGGACGGCTTCGAATATGATTTCTGATTTCAAATTGTAGTAAACTTATCCTGCATACAGCGGCAATTATGCCCGAAATATATAATTCCAATAACAAAAAGGCACAATTGAAATAGATGTAACTTGAAGGAGAATAATCCAGTACTTTAGAACTGATTGAAATATTCAATTTGAATTTTCTGTGTGCATGCACTACATGAAAAATCTGAACTGAAGATCTGAAGTCTCGCGTTTCCTGAATTTTCAGCGCAGTGATAAGATCCCTTCCCTTTATCTGAAATGTAATACTAATTGCTGGTTGACCACTTTCAGGCGCTGAATTATCAACTTTATAGGAAATCAATATAACAGATATTAACTTTCGTACGATATCAATAATTGTTACAGAATCTAGATTTCCTTTAATTTTCAATATGTAGACAATAATGTAACTGACAAATATTTTAAATCCTCTTGAATATTACTTTTCTGAGATGGCCGAAATAAAAGCCAAAACGTCAAAAAGTTAAAATGTTCCATTTCTAAAATCTAATAAGGAAAAAATTAAAGAAATTCATTTAAAATATAGAAAAATCTTATATTCCCATTTAAAAGCTTGTTTTTTGAAATCTACCTAATAAGAATTAAAGGTGAGTGTTTTTCTAACTGCACCTATGTAATTTAAAACACAATGAATTTCACCAATTTTGGGGTACATAGCCTTGGATCCGTTTTTGATAAAGTCATTATCCAAAATGGTGGATAAAATGTCGGAAATTGTACATAGTTTTCCTTCGAATTTTACATCATTCTCAGTTCAAGCTTCTGTCTATTATTTCTCTTTAAATTAATTTTTGTGTTAGGTATTTTGAAATATTTATGACTCATTAATTTTAGACATAGCTTGTTTCTATAATTTCTCGTCTAATTCGCGTATTTTTTTTTCGTTAGGCATTTCGAAATTCTTATATACAGAAAGATCTCCCATAAGATAAAGATATTCTCAAATAAAAACTCAATTCAAATTTTAAAATAATGTTTATTTATACGCTCATCTGACAATTTTCTTTCTGAATTCCCTCTTAAGTCATTAGAATCAAGGGTAACCATCAAATTTCGTTTAAACAATAATTTATAAACTATATCGTGACTTCCGTACTCAAAATTTGAATTTGTTTTCGGTAAATACTTTCAATTCTTTTCATTCAGAGTTTTAATCAGGCAAAACCGCATGCTTCATTGATTCAAAGTAGGCTGCAACTTCATCCACGAATATAAGAATAATGAAAGCTCATTGAGTTTGCAAACTCCTTAGCAATGTGGTACGTGGGCAAATTCAAATATAAATGTAACTTCTATGGCTTTGTCTTGAACAAACCCAATTTATTGCCGGAACTTTGAAAGAACCTACAAATCTCCAGGAAGAACTTAACTATATGACTACGACCTCCGTCTTTATTGTTGCTTGCGAATATTGATGGTTTCGTTCAAAATGGAATGTTTACTTTGGACGTCTAAAATTTATAGTAACGTAGACGAATATGTGTTTTCGGGTTCTCTTCGAAAATAAAATTGAATGAATTGAACACATATGTATCTAAAAACGATAAGAATAATATCTAGATAATTATCTTCACCAAAAATATTCACTCATGAATTTCATGCATACTCAATCTTATATTTTTGTATGATCTTTTATGTATCTTTACATTTGATAATAATTTTTTTCGAACATATATTCTTCAAAAGAAATATTTTTATCAATCAGCCATCTGATGATGCCTGCTTTACGCCATGAAGATGTTGTCGTTAATTCAATATTTCGCGAATGGTTGCATGCGTTATTTATTACAAAACAGTGGAACCTAACCCAACCTAGAGAAATTAAATCCAACAACTGTTCAATATATTCTTCAAAAACATCCGCATTCACCTCCTCATGATGGTTTCCAGTACTTTTACTTTGAAATGATAATAACCTCTCATCTACAAAACCGTCAACACTATATACAGGGTGTTACATAATATTATGTCACAACGTCTGGGGGTAAATCTACGTGCAATTTTGAAAAAAAAGTTTACATAAACTTAGGTCTGCAAAAGCTTCGTTACGTAGCTACAGGGTGTTGAAATTTCCGGAAAAATTGCATTCTTCTTAATAACTCCTGTAGTTTTGAGATATTCAGCCCAAGTCTGGAATGCGAGCTATAATTCTATAGCTCCCATCATTACACGTCCTAAAATTCAACTAGAATCTACAAGGTGTTTTCTTTTCCTGAGCAGTGTCTTCTTTTGCTTTTCAAACTTTTTACAGTACGCCACTGATCAGCGTACAATCAATTTTCAACATATTCTCTCGATTTATAAACCTTCTTGACGTAATTCTTTTGTTTCATATACTTTTTTTTGTTTCAGATGTATATACTGATTTAGAAAAATACTTATGATCCTAGTGAACTATTTATCACGTAGCTCAAGTAGAAAAGTTTATATCTACTGCACATCACAATTAGAGTAGAAGAGAATCCAGCATATCCACCATTAGAACCCAACTCGACAAACCCAGAACGTTCAACGATTGACACGGAATTGCTCCAACGAATTATGTTAGATTCTCCTCGAGTTTACACTGCATCGGGGAGTCAAACATGAAACCTATGAATGGTACATCACTCTAGCAAAATGGAGAAGATTTTGGCATATGGAATCCAAATACGTTACAAACCTCTTATCAAAGATTTCCATCTAATGTTACAGGAATAAATGGAAACATTCATGGAAATTTTAACCAACTTTGTAATAAAGAAGTAGAATCTTCAGTCAAACGTTTCTAACTACTAGTAAATGAATATGAACTCATTTCACCTCCATTGAATTCTCCGGAAAATAATGAATGGGAAAAATTACCATCTTGTCAAATGGACATGAAAAGAAAGACAAAAACGCCAGCAAATATAGATGAAAACTCCTATGAATATATAGAAAACTTCATATCAATGAAAAACTGTAACATGCTGAATTTTTATCACCTTCACAAAGTTCTTCTGAAAGTTATGTTATAGAGGAATTGAATTCAGATTTAAAGGTACGAACTGGAGAGTGTGAACCAAATTCTAATTCGGAAAAAGGAAGAATAAATGATAACCCAAATGTCATCGTCAATTTAACTCCCCAGGAAGCAACAATGCATATACAAGTTCATTGGAAAAATTCCTTGACGACATATTTCAGGATAGAGATGATAGTATTCATCTTTACTACGAAACACCCTGTGATAGCAAAATTGAGAAACCAACAACTGAACAAAAAGTAGGCTCAGAAAATTATAAAGAAAATCTGATCCCGAATGTAATTAATTTGAGAAATAAGAAACGTAAAAGATCAACTCTTCACAAGAAGCATTCAAGATCAACATCAAGAAAGAAGAATAAAAATTAAGAAATCAATATTCCCAAAGGAGGAACAAAACTAAAATTAATTTTGGGTAAATATAGAGAATACAGATCTGTACACTACTGATGCTTATTTTGAATTCGTATTTAATCTTATTCCTAAAATTTCACTATTTGTGCTAGATAATCAAAGTGTCGGATATGATTTTATGCAAAATTAAGGAAATTATTTCACCAGTGAATAAAATCAGAATCAAGAACATCTTTAATTATAGAAAGATGTAGTAGAATAAAATGATGATTGTTTGTTATTTAAAATGAAAATCATCAGTAAAATAATGTGATATTTTGAATTGTTCATTTTATTATTTTTAGTTTCTTAAAGATCGTTAGATATACTCAAAATAAATCCTGACTGAAATGATAGTGCAAATGTGATTGATTTATTAATGTTTAAGTTTGTAATTATATAACGGCATTCTGATTTTTGCTTTAGAGAATTATTGTTAAGAGTAAATATTTAGCACTAGCAACAAAGTTGGTACCGCAATCGGAAAATACGTTAGTACACCGCCCTCTTCTGGCCATAAACCTACGAAAACCCATCAAAAACGTTTCTGCCGACAAGTCAGACAACAGCTCGAGATGCAATGCTGTTGTGGTACAACACACAAAAAAAGCGAGGTATGCTTTTAAGGTTTTCGCACCGCGTACACGACCCATGGTAATTGTGAATGGCCCACCTTAATCAACTCCAATACTCTGAAAAGGTTTCAATTGCGAGATTCTAAATTTAGGCAAGTTGCCCATAGGGGGCTGAAGAGGTAAAGGATTTACTTTGAGAGAACCCATCGTATGATTTTCTTCGCAGAGAATACCCAGAACATCTGAACTAAATGAATCAAAGTGGTGTTCACACCTGTGTGTAAAAATGTAACGTGAATATATAATATCAAGCATGCTGTGAATTTACTTCTTGCAGGTAGAAGAATAGGATATTTTTTATCAAAATGTAATACTGCATATCTCAATCGGCCTCCTACTCTCAAAAGTCCCATTTTGTCAATGAATTGTCATTTCAATTTTGAAATAAGGGTTATCAGTATGGTTTTTATTTCACCTCCCGCCATATTTCCAGAAACGACGAAATAACCTAACGGAATTTTGTAATAAGCATAATGTCCTCGAATCATAAAAACAAGAACGTGATTTCCGAGATTTTGTTGTCGACCAAATTCTCCATAATCTGAAACTCCCTCGATGTAATCGAATTTAGAATTGTAACTAATACTTCTCTTTATTCCGATTTCATCAAAAAGTATGACGCAGTTTCTTTCTGCTTCGGTAGAACCGTCAAATTTCAAACGCAAATGTTCGAAAACGCTATCAAGAAAACCCGTCTCTAATTTAATCGAATTGAACCAATTCGAGATTGTGCCTTTATGTGGGAGAGTGAATCCCTGACGAACTCGAAGGAAATTATATAATCCCGGGCTTCTATAAAAAATTGTGAGAGCAAATTTTTTTTCTTCTTCCGAATACTCTGTATGCGTCTTATGTTCCGTTTGGAGATCTATGAACGTTTTGACACTTCCTGATGGTTGCTTCATTCTTCTCCTATGTTCTTTCAGAAAGATCTGGCCTTTGGCGCCACCGCGACGTAATCGACGATTAGTTTGACGAAGGACATTAATACATTTCCTTAATTTATCGATTTGTTTTGTTTCGAAGCTATTTACGTTTCTATTGAAAAATTTCGCGGGCGGAACATGAAGAATCTAAGTTTGCCGTAGAGGAGAAATATGTCGATAGTAGATTTCCTCGTTCATCAAAAGTAGTTTTCCAGTCATTTCAGCCTCACAGGGATACGTAATTATGTTTTTGTTCTTATCAGAATCAGCGCCGAAATCCATAAAATCGAGTTGCAGAGTTGGTACTGCATGAGAGCGTAAATGACGTTTCGAATGATCAGTAAAACACGAATCCGTAAAGTATTTACTACAAATTTTTTTGTACCTGATGTCTTTACGCGGAATAAATGAAATTAAATCCCGCCGATCGATTGCCCAAAGCCAATCGCCTTGTCGTGAGTCCAACGGAAATCTAAAAAATGAAACGTTTGAAACCCCCCCGCGAAGATATTTATTTTCACAATATTTCACTGAACAGCTATACACGATTGCTTGGATCTTATTGGATTTTTTCACCATCGCCATTACTGGGAAAGCTCTTCAGTACATTCAGTAGCAAAAATTTTTAATCGACAGCGACCCTATATAAAATAAACCTGTTCTAGGCAAAATCAATCAAATAGAAACAAACACTTACCCAAAAGTCCGACCAAATACTAATTCTCGTTTCAAACTATAAGAAATATACGAACTCTTAAAAAGTGACATCCCCTCCTCAATGTACCTCCTACCCATTCAAATATAAATAGAAAAATCCAAAAGACACATAGGATAAAGTTATTGGTTCGATTCAGTTGCATATGAATGTTTTCAGTAACAAGGTTGCCAGATTGTGATCCATCCATAACGAGTAACAGAATACGGTACCAAAAACATTTAGTAATAAATTAATAAATTCAAATATACAGGGTCATTGACAGAAATTATTCATAATTTTATAATCAGAGTGTCGACAGTTCAAATTGAGAACTTGCAGTAGATTTAACGAAATATACACAAATATATAATCAACCAGCAGTCAAAAATTTAAAAGAATACAGTAAAATTTTGTAACTTATTGAAAATTTTAATACTGAATATTGTGAATCGAAGTACATAACAAATGATGCATTAGAATAAAATAATGTCTAAAATTGGACGTAATGAAAATTCGATAAAATTATTCACAAATATTCTAAATTCTCTAAATTCCAAAGCTCTCCGGGTATTCAACAACTTCATTCTCGTACGTTACTTTTCAGAAAAATTTAAATGTTGAAGGAATTGACGTATTTTTTTTGTACCACAAATGTATGTTGTGATTTCGGAAATTCGAGCATAGATGATCCTACGATAATCGTAGGATTGCAGGATATGTCCCGACTACTATTTTTTCAGTTCCTATTTCAACAATACTTTGTTCTCGTTCCATTTTATTCTTGGTGGAATTGATTTTTTTCCAAACTGAGACAAAAACATGGAAAATTCAATAGAAATTATCTTGATTTAAAAAGAATTCAACAATCAATTATTTCCTCACATCTTGAAACTCAAATGGTTTTCTTCAAAATAAACCAGAGGGGCCTACCGAAAACCTTGATGGAGAAAAGTCTCATTCAACCACTATTACTAAGACTTGAAGGTGATTGGATATTTCCACCAGCCATAAAGAATCTTGAGAGGAAATGAATTGTATATTCATAACTTGGAACAAAAGGTATATTCGATTATTATTTACTATGAACACATTTGTATTCGCCTACACTATATGTAGTCGTATTCATTGTAATCTTCAGTATAAAATCGTATGAAAGTTCCAATCTATTTTATTAATGAACGATATGATGCATTTTCAGGTACTTAACTTTGAAATCTGAAATTCTTTGAATTATTCACAAAATTTTCCATTTTCGTACTCAATATAACATGAAATTTGAAAGGAAACATATATCTACGCTGAAGAAGACAATTTTTTTCAATAATTTTCTTCATCTATAAAATAATTGATATTTTCTATCCATAATCAATCCGACAACACTGTGTGTTTCGTCTGACGCCTGTGGCGGTGCCCGAAAGGAGGCACCAGCAGCAGAGTTACGGACAACAATCATCGTTGGCCGCCGGTTTTTTTTGTATCCAGGGGAAGTAAACCTCCTCATCATTGCGCTGGGTTGGCGTGGCGGCACTATAGATTGTAGAAAGAAAGCAATTACAAAAAACACTCTGTGGTTCAAGTATTGGTCTTACCAAGATTTGCTTCAATACTGGGAATCGTGGCCACAGTTTTTAAGGGTTAACCGTTTCGAAGCAGTATGTTTTAATGAATAATTTCATGCATTTGAAGTAGTTTACAGTTTTGGTTTAAATTTCCTCCTAACCGTTGGTAGTGGTGGAAAGTCTTCTTCAATTTCGAGAGAGGATGCTACTTCTTTCCCTTGCACAAGAATTTCTTGAAATGATTGGTCAGATCTATATTGCTGGAAGTGATCAACTAAATTTTTTAGGTAGATTGGGCACACTTTAATATTAATTGTATTAGTTTGCATTTGTTTGCTGACAATATTCATATGAAATAAAACGTCACGTCAAATAATAATTCCACAAATAAATTGAAAATTTTGTACAGACGTTAAGAGGGAACTCGCTTTATGTCTTGCATCAATGTGAAAGGAATTTCCTTCAGTCAATTCTAGAAGTCTTTCGTAAACCGTAATTAAATAAAATTTAAGGGGCTTTATTGCGTCAATTCTGCTGGGCCATCTTGTCTCACTTAGAGGCTTTAAACTTAACCCGGGGACATACCACCTTTTTGTGCATGACGAAAAAAATTATAAGGTATAAAAAGGGCTTTCGGATTCGCATCAATAATGCGTTTTTGAAGCCCGACATGTTTTCCCTTCATATTGCTCTTTATTCCGATTTCATCAAAAAGTATGACGCAGTTTCTTTCTGCTTCGGTAGAACCGTCAAATTTCAAACGCAAATGTTCGAAAACGCTATCAAGAAAACCCGTCTCTAATTTGATCGAATTGAACCATTTCGAGATTATGCTTTTATGCGGGAGAGTGAATCCCTGACGAACTCGAAGGAAATTATATAATCCCTTTGACACCTTAGAAGCGTCATTTACTGTTAAGTTCAAAGTATGAGCCGCACGAGGTATAAAAAGGGCTTTCGGATTCGCATCAAGAATGCGTTTTTGAAGCCCAACATGTTTTCCCTTCATATTTGTCCCATTATCATAACCTTGTCCCCTAAAGTGTTTTAATTCTAAACTTTATTTTTTCAAATTTTCTATCACAAATGTATACATCTCTTCTCCTGTAGAGTCCAGTATTGGACTAAACGCAATAAGACTTTCCTTAACTTCAACCTTTTTTGAAGTGGTGTTAAGGACAACATACCCTAGAACAAGACTAATTTGTTCAGTATGACTAGTGCCTGGAGTACAATCTAATATTATTGAAAAAAATTTTGAACTGCGAACCATTTCTATAATTTCATTTCTTATTTTGGACGACAATAATTCAATTATTTCATTCTGTATTTGCACGCCTAAATAATGAGTCATTTTAACAGATTTTTTTTGGGAGTTATACACTCGGCTAACCTGCTGTCTCATCACTGAATCAAAAGAGGCAATCATCTCAACAGCTTTTAGAAAATTTCCATTATCATGTTCGAAAAGCAATTGAGAAGAATTTTGAAATGCCAATCATTGTGTAGATAAATACTTAACAATTGCAATAATTCTGTCCACACATCTCGTCAATATTCTTTTTTTGTTTCTGAAATCCGCAGAAAATTTATCCAAGTGTTTATATAACTGTCTCTTAATTAATTTAATAAGACAAGTGTTGCCAATCAGATACTCCATTTGTATCACAAAAAGCGTTAGGGGTTTTAAATTTACAAAACAACTTACAACAAAAACAAAACAAGGAATCCTTAGAAATAGAGTAAATAAGTCAAGCCCTTTCGACTTTTTCTTCATTTGCTAGATTTCTTTCAAAGTATTTGCACGAAAACTTTCTCTTATCTTTATTAATAGGAAAGCTAAAACTGATGTCTATGAAGGGCGGACCACGTTTAATCAATATTCTAGCCATCTCATTGGTGATTCTTTCGGGCCACAAACCGGGGTCGGATGGAATTATATCGATACTAGCCTCATTACAGCCTTCATCGAAAGTGTCACTTGCAGCAGGTAATAATTAGTACTCATGGAATTAGGAATTAACTGCTAAAGGAACCACAATGATAAGCACCACGTGGGTAGGGTAGGAAATCTTCTTAAAAGTTAACTAAGCCTATAGTGTTTAACATTATAGGGCTATAGTGTTATCAAAGTTTGCATATTTGAGTGAAAAGCAATTTGTTCGAGCGCTTTCAGCTTAAATCCTTTCAAAAATAAAGGCAAAAGGATATTAAACTAATTTGATTTAATAGCCCTTAAAAACCCTACAAAATGGTTGTTTAAAAGATCAATAGTATAAAAACTAAGCGAGTTATGGATAAAACCAGTTACTTTCTTAAACTCGTATATTACATTTCAATTAATAAAAGATATTTGGCTAAAAAATTAATTATAACCAGTATCCTATAAAGGGTTAATGTTGCTAGTATAAAGTAGGAAACACTTACCATTTTATACAAAATCAAGTCGTTGAAATTGCAGTCAGCAGGTATTCGGTACTCAATTAAAAAAAAAGTAGGAAACAAAATATTAAACAACACAACACCCCACTTGACAAAATAAAAATAACTCTATATGTAGAAATTAATAGGATTACTTGTTTTTATTCATTTGTTGCACGGTTCATTGAACTAACTGATTTAAAAACGCCTGTGGCGATACATGGCTTTTATAGCGCTCCAGGCGTTATTCATGTCTGAACAGGAAAAATCAAGAAACTGCCGCCGGATATGTTCTCGCAACATAGAAATCGGCAGTGAGTGGATGATATACTAATAAAATTTCGTGTGTATTTACACCTAATCCTATTAAATTTCTCAACTTTTATAGTAATATTTTTTTTGGACCCTCGGATTTGGCGCCCTGTGCATTGCCCATATGGTTGCGGAGACTCTGTTTGCAGGCTCTGTAGCTATAAGAAAAGACATTCAAGTAATAGTATTTCCCGTAAATCATATATTCTATGAAGTTCTGGAGTTTGTTTAAGAAGTTCGAATCATTTCAGAATGCATTTTTAATAATGAACGCAATATAGAATTTAAATTTTCGAAGATTTACAAGTGTTCTTTAAATATGTAGCCAAACCTCAGGAACTAATACTTTCAGTGAATTGAGGATAGAGAGTTCATATGAATATTGGTCCAGAAACTCTTTCATCAAAATACGGGATATGTATTAAAAAAATATTATAGTTCGTGGAATGTGAAAAAAATTACGCAATGATGAATGAAGTCGCTAATTGTCTGATGATAAGCAAAAGCTCGAATTAGTTATAACGTTGAATAAACTTTTCCATCTTAAACAGTGATATTTTTACGTAGTAATATAATAATAATAATAATAACCATGCAACTATCATGTCTCCTGCCTTTCCAACCATTTCTGAAAGTTCTTATCAAGGCAACAAAGGAGATGCAGTCGATCAAACAATGCTCTCAAATTCGATAGATTTAATGGAAATTGAGAAACCAATAACAGAACATAAGGAAAGTTCAGAAAATTATAAAAAAATCTGATCCCGAAAGAATTCAGTTTGGGGAAATAAGAAACGTAAAAGATCAACTAATCACAGGAAGCATTCAAGATCAACATCAAGTAACTAGAATAAAAATGAAGAAATCTGTAACGTCTCCGAGTGGAGTTTGTAATTTCTCACACGAGAACCTGATGCAGTACTTATAATTATCGATATTGGAAGAGTTTAACTATAACATATAAGGTAATGAATGTTTAAAGAAAAAAAAGACTTACCAATTGATGGAAGTTGAGGATGGAAATGTATTTATTAGTATAGGTTCTTCGTCCTTATAACGCACAAATCGAGTTGCGCTAAATAGTATTTATTCGCACAAAATCAAATAGTATTATCAGTAGTGTATAGGAACCGGCATACGTGATCGTTTCGCAAAGTGATTCCGTTCTGTTTTTAATCAGTAAGTAATCTGTCTTCCTCTTGATTGCATGTGGCTCTCTCTTTCCTCTCATTGTGTGATGAAGATATGGGAAATTATGTGGAAACGGATTATACAGGATGGAAGGAAAGAAGATTGGCCAGTACAATGATTTTTATGAACTATTGGAAATGTATGCAAGTTGAAATTAAAGAAAATCGCGACAAGTATGATATCTTTGATTAATTTGCATGATATATAAAAATGAGAAATAAACAAAAATAGAATGATAAGCGAAAAGAATTGAAATCAAATTATTAAATATTATTATTATTATTAAATTATTAAATATGCTTTTAAGGTTTCGCACCGCGTACACGACCCATGGTAATTGTGAAAGGCCCACCTAAATCAACTCCAATGCTCTGAAAAGGTTTCAATTGCGAGATTCTAAATTTGGGCAAGTTGCCCATAGTGGGCTGAAGAGGTAAAGGATTTACTTTGAAACAAGTTTGACACTTTGAGAGAACCGAACGTATGATTTTCTTCGCAGAGAATACCCAGAACATCTGAACTAAATGAAACAAAGTGGCGTTCACACCTGAGTGTAAAAATGTAACGTGAATATATGATTTCAAGCATGCTGTGAATTTACTTCTTGCAGGTAGAAGAATAGGATATTTTTATCAAAATGTAATTCTGCATATCTCAATCGGCCTTCTACTCAAAAGTCCCATTTTGTCAATGAATGGGTTTAGTTTTCGTAGATATTTAGGCAATTTCTGACCTGAGGATACCAAATTGACTTCAGTGCTCAACTCTAAAGTTTGAACTCTCTTGACTAATACGAGTAATGCATTATGAAGCTCTGAAGCTGAAAAATTATCTGTGATGTATAATTTATTTTCTGTAGTTTTGAGATTTGAAACGAAACGGCATGCATAACAAATTATTCTCAATATCTTTTGTAATGACGAAAATTTAGTAAGTAACACATCTATATAGTCCCAAGGTGGTACGAAAACAGATAGACAAGTTTTGAAGCTTTTTCCAAAATATCATCAGATATATCAACAGTGTCGTCAGGTAAATGCCATTGATTGCGATGCCAACGCAAAAATTCTGGCCCATTCAACCAAGATTGACAGTGAACTAATTCGGAAGGGAACAACCCTCTAGTACCAAAATCAGCAGGATTATTTTCGGAGGGAACGTAAAACCAACGTTCTGGTGGCAATATATCTTGAATATAAGAAACCCTGTTTCCTACGAAAGTTTTCCATCTGTGTGGCGGTGCTCTGATCCATGATAAGGCAACTGTAGTATCTGACCACGCGTAGATATTTTGGAATTGTTGTTTATTTTCATAGGACACTAAAACGATGCGTAATAATTTTGATAACAATACTGCCGAGCAAAGTTCTAACCTAGCTAAACTGAGCTCTTTTAAAGGTGAAACTTTAGATTTAGCACATATAAAATAAATACTAATTGAATTATAATTTTTAAGTAATAGACGTAAATAAATGACGCTACAATAGCCTCTTTCGGAAGAATCGCAAAAACAATGTAACTCAGCATTTTCGGATTGTACTCCCTCAAAGTAACGTGGAATCTGTAATTCAGAAAAATATTTCATTTCTGATTGGAAACGATGGAATTTTGAAACAATTTCATTTGGTGGACGAGCCACATTTGATAGAATAGTTCTCTTAGTACATATAGGGCTATATGCAATAGTAGAATAAGTGAAAGTATCGCTGACTGGATTCCACTGTTATCCCAGAATTTTCAAAAGAATTTCCTCTTTTTCATAGAATGAAAGAGGTAGTAAGAATATTAGATGGAGAAACATCTTTTAGAAATTCAGGTTCGTTACTACACCACTTGCGTAGCTCGAAACCTCCTCTTCCTAATAGCAATATCAGTTGTTGAATTTTTAATCGGGCTGTTTCCTGCTATCATTTCCATCTGTAATATCGTCGATGTACGTGTTTTCGAGTAAGATACGAGAAGCTAAGGGTGAATCGTGATAATCTTTGGCCAATTGTTCAATAGTACGCAGAGCAAGATACTAAACCAAAGGGCAAAATTTTTAATCGATATTCTTGAATTGGATCAGTTGGAGAAAATCTCCACAGAAGTCGAAGAAAGTTTCGTTGTTCAGATACTACTCCGATCACTCGGTACATTTGACGAATATCTGAACAAAAAACATATCGATGTATTCGGAAATTGAGCAAAATGGTAACGAGATTTCTTTGCAATTTAGGACCTGTGCAGAGCACATTATTCAATGAAACTTTGTCAGGAAATCGACTACTGCCATCGAACACTATTCGAACCGGCGTCGAAGTAGAGTTTTGTCGAATCACACATGACATGAATGAGGCAAATAAAACGTATTCAAGGGATCATCGGATTCAGAAATAATTTCCATATGATCGTTGCTTAGATATTCTTGTATCATATTCGAGTAAGTTTCGTAAAGTGAAGGGTTATTAACAAGTTTTCTTTCAAGAGAAAGAAAACGACGCAAAACTAATATGCGAGTATCTCCAAAATCAGGAGATGTCGATTTGAAAGGCAAAGAAACTTCATAACGCCCTGTATTAGTTTTTGTTGTAGTTTTCACAAAATGTTGTTCGCAAAAAGTATCCTCCGGGGATGACCGATTGACAGAAGGTACTTCTTCAACTTCCCAAAAACGACGAAGTGTAGAATCTTATTCAGGAACTTTTCATTATCAGCGAAAGCTAAAAAGATCTCACCGCGGCGATAGTAATAATGCAGTTTTTCCCATCAGAAGGTAAACAAAAGTAGTATTAACAGCGACGGGTTCATCAGGTTTACCTGATATTCTACCATCACGTAAAATGTAAGGAAAAATATCTGCACCCAGCAATATGTCAATTCTTCCAGATTTATTAAAATCCGGATCAGCAAGTAATAAATTTGAGATATGATTCCATTTCTTATTTGAAAAAGGAAACAGTTGGCATATCGTTCCAAATTTTGTGTACTACAACAGCATCTACATTCATAGAAGTATTAGAATCATGAACTGGAGAAATTTGACAACGCACACCTGATTTCGCAGAAGTACTCATTTTATTTATCCCTTGAATCGAAATAGAAATATTGAACTTTTTTAGGTTCAATTTTGAAGTTATATCTTTTGATATAAATGTTACTTGGGAACCGGGATCAGCTATTCCTTTAATCTGATGTACATTGCCGAAAGAATCGTAAACATTAAGTTTCAATGTAGACAACAGAACGTAGGAATTCTTATGAGTTTGATCAGCAACCAAACCGTTGAAAGTATTAACTTCAGGCTGAGTGAAAGTAGAAGTAGAGGCTGTATGTTCTGTTATCACAGAATTTTCATTAGAAATCATAAAATGTAAAAGTGAATGGTGATTTTTACCGCATGTTCGGCAACTTTTTTCGGAAGTGCATTTTTTGAAGTTGTGTGACGTGGCCAAACAATTAACACAAGCATTAAATTTTTTGATTATGTCGAATCTTTCCTTGGGAGTTTTCGTATTAAAATTCGGACATTGGTATATTATGTGATCTTTCTTACATAAAAAGCAATTGTATGATTTTTGTGGTATGGAATTATTATTAGAATTCAATGAAACATTTTTGTATAATTAAGAAAAGAAGATTTCTCCAAATATGGAAGCGATTTCTTTTCTGCGAAGGGAGTTTTGTGAATACTTGATTTTCTAACACATTTAGAATTTAGATATATGGATTCAACCGCCATACAATGTTTGATAAGAATGTTTCGTACATTTTCATAAGAGGAATATTCGATGACGCATACTCTAATTCGAACATTCGCTGAGTTGCAGGGTCCAAACGATCCAACAACATGTTCATTATTATGAAATCCCACTGGTCCACTTCAAATCCCAACGTTTTCATGTAATTATCATCAAGCAAGGGTGTACACTTAATCAATGCTAGCGGTTGTCCGGTTAGAACCAAAATCAAATAATTGAACTTTTCTATATTCGATAAATCTTCGTTTTTATGTATCAGTGAGTCAAACATGCTAATGAAAGTAGGAAATTTCTTAATATTTCCGTCTAAATGAGGAAGCTCGATTTTGGTAACCTAACATTTCTACTGACATTAATAGATTTGGATTGATCGTGATCAGGCATTTCAAAAATATCGTAAAAGCAAGTTTCAATATTTTGACATTTGTCCAAAAAATCCTGCTCAATCGCTTGTTCTTCAAGTAATATGTTTTCTGCATTTTCCATAACAGAAACTGCGGATACAATATCAGTATGGTGTTTCTCGAAATTATTTTGCCAACGTTCCAAGCTTCTGCATTTGATCTTGAAACGCGAAAAGTTCTCAGGATCCTCTCTTATATTTAATGAGAAGGTATAGAGTTGTTCAATGGAAGAAATAACTCTCTGACGTTGAGCAAGCCAGCGCAATAAATTTTCATTCGCAATAGGCATAGTGAAAAAAAACGAGTAATTTTATGTTGAAGTGAAGTAAAGTATTTTAATTCGTAGGTAGGAAAGAAATCTTATAGAAGAACAGGTATTGAAATGCGACAAAATAAAATATCATATCCAAATAAGGGACCTGAAATAATTATTCTACGTTATGTAGTGCAGATGTATCGAATTTTATTAGGAAGTGTGCAATACACTATTAGTTCTAATAATGAATTTACGAATAATTAAACACAGTCGTATCACCACGCGTAATGTAATTGAGGTATGAAACCCAGATGTAAAGCATTCACAGTAAGAGTATTAGAATAAATTGAGAATCTGAACATGTGTGTATGTAAACAAATGGCAAAAAAAGGAATCAAAGAAAGAGATTATACGTGTTTACACTTCCAATCCCGATAATCAGAATTTTCATGAATGCAATGTATCCAGAAAATGTATGGAAATTCTCAAATAATTATTATGAAATAGAAAACCCATCCGGCTCGGAGGACCATTTAATGTAACATCTCCGAGTGGAGTTTGTAATTTTTCACACGAGAAGCTGCTTCAGTACTTATAATTATCGATATTGGAAGAGTTTAACTATAACATATAACGTAATGAATGTTTAAAGAAAAAAAAAGACTTACCAATTGTTGGAAGTTGAGTATGGGAAATGTATTTATTAGTATAGGTTCTTCGTCCTTATAACGCACAAATCGAGTTGCACTAAATAGTATTCATTCGCACAAAATCAAATAGTATTATCAGTAGTGTATAGGAACCGGCATACGTGATCGTTTCGAAAAAGTGATTCCGTTCTGTTTTTAATCAGTAAGTAATCTGTCTTCCTCTTGATTGCATGTGGCCTCTCCTTTCCTCTCATTGTGTGATGAAGATATGGAAATTATGTGAAACGGATTATACAGGATGGAAGGAAAGAAGACTGGCCAGTACAATGATTTTTATGAACTATTGGATGCAATATGCAAGTTGAAATTGAAGAAAATCGCGACAAGTATGATCTCATTCCTTAATTTGCATGATATATAGAAATGAGAAATGAACAAAAATAGAATAATAAGCGAAAAGAATTGAAAACAAATTATTGAATAAAACAAATAAAAAATTAAATTTAGGGAGTAAAGGAGAAACGAAACAAAATCACTATTTCCAAAGGAGGACTAAAACTGTAATTAATTGTGGGTAAAAATGGAGAATACAGATCTGTATTCTATTGCTTATTTTGAATTTGTATATAATTTTTTCCTAGAATTTTAATATTTGTGCTAGAAAATCAAAGTGTCTGATATCATTTCATGCAGAATCAAGGAAATTATTTCACCAGAGAATAATTTCTGAATCAAGAACATCTTTCACGATAGAAAGATATAGTAGAATAAAATTATGATACTTTGTTGTTTAAAATGAAAATCATCAGTGAAATAATGTGATATTTTGAATTGTTCAGTTTTATATTTCTTAGTTTGTTAAAGTTCGTTTGTAATACTCAAAATTAATCCTGACTGAAATGATAGTGCAATTGTGATTGTTTTATTAACGATTAAGTTTGTCATTATATATCAGCATTCTGGTTTTGCTTTCAAAATTATTGTAAGAGTGAATTTGAATGAGATAGTTCAGTACAGATACTGAAAACAATTCCTGACTGAAATTATAATGTCAATGTAATTTATCAATGTAAAATATGTTCAACGATTGAAACGAAATTGAACAAACGAATAATGGTAGATTCTCCACAAGTTTACACTGCATTGGGGAGTTCAAATATGAAACCAATAAATGGTGCATCGCTCATGCAAAATGGAGGAGATTTCGGCATATGGAATCCAAATACGTTACAAACCGCTTATCAAAGATACCCGTCTAATATAACAGGAATAAAGGGAAACATTCATGGAAATTTTAATCGCCATTGTAATGTAGAAGTAGAATCTTGTGTCAAATGTCTCCAACGACAAGTAGATGAATATGAACTCATTTCACCTCCATTGAATTTTCCGGAAAACAATGGATGGGAAAAATTACCATCTTGTCAAATAGACTTGAAAATCAAGACAAAAATGCCAGCCAATATAAATCTAAATTTCCATGAACATATAGAATATTTCATATCAACGAAAAACTATAACATGCTGAATTTTATATCACCGCAACAAAGTTCTTCTGAAACTTATGTTAAAGCGGAATCAAAGTTAGATTTAAAGGTACAAACTGAAAAGTGTGAACCAAATTTTAAGTTAGAAAAAGGAAGAATGAATAACAACCTAAATGCCATGGTTATTTCAACCCCTCCAAGAAGCAAGACTGCAGGAACAAGTTCTTTGAAGAATATCAATGACGACATATTTCAGAATACAGATGAATGTATTAACCTTCATTATGAAGCACCTTGTAATATCAAAATTCAAGAGACATCCGAACTTATTAATTTTTATTATGACCCACCCAATGAAGAAATAAATTTAATTTAATTTTTTTAATAATCAAAGTTGGTGATAACCACACAACTCACATATCCAATGCCTTCCAAACAACTTCAGAAAATTTAAACCAAGACATTGAAGGAGATGCAGTTGATCAAACTACGCTATCAAACACAGGAAGTGATACGGATTCTGCGGTACCAGCCACTTTTCGAGAAACCCTCAACAATCTTGAACAGAAATTAGAGAAAACGAGAAAGACAACCTGAATGAAGAAAAATATGTAAAACTGAAAATATTCCTATCGATGAAGAAAATATGGATAACTCAATTTTTTTTATTTGGAAACAATATTTTCAATTGTTCATTTTAATTGTTCTTAGTTTGTTAAAGTTCGTTACAGATACTCAAAATACATCCTGTCTGAAATGATAGTGCAATTGTGATTGATTTATTAATGATAAAGTTTGTAATTATATAACAGCAATCTGATTTTTGCTTTAAAGTATTATTGTTTAGAGTTAATTTGAATGTGCAGTTCAGTAGAGATACTCAAAACAAATCCTGACTAATATGATTATGTCATTAAAATTTATCAATGTAAAATATATAATTGAATAATAGCGTTCAGATTTTTCATTGTAAGTATTATTATTAAGAGTAAATGTAAATGTGACAGCGAATCTTCAGACAGACAAAACAATTTTTGAGGCATGCCAAAGCTTAGTTTTACTTTAGTAGTAACTGGATTGGAAATCCATAACGTTCCTGCTATCTTTCCAGTGAAACGCGTTTCATAGGTCTATATTTTCAATTCTAATATTGCCACTCGTAACGCTACACCGTGACTGTCGGGCAAATATCAATACAGTTGTGGTCGGTTGATGAGTTTTTCGATAATTATGATGAACAGATCGGATCACTAGCTTCTTCAGAGAAGAATATTTAATATTCTACGGTACGCTGAATTGCTCCCTGAATGACTATATTCACTTTGAGCAATCAAATACTATAGTTAAGCTGAATTGATCACTGCTTGGATATACACAGTGTGTATCATGTAGCAGTAATGTGAATAGTCAGACTTATCTCGTAGTCTTCTGCTTCTCTTTCTTGAACGGCTTCAATCGTGTATGCATATAATATATAAATATGCTCTATCCTTCTGCAGTTTGCTTCGATGTTGCGAATAAGTACGCAACACGATTTCCAACTAAGCAGCACTATGCTGCTCTAACTCATGAAATCTGACTATATTGTACCACTAATATTTAGACTCTTGTTGACGGTGTTTAAGATAATTAGATCGCTGTACTTGCTCCTTCAGTGAGGGACATTTAGGAATCTATAAAATGTTAAATACTGCTCCTGAATAAAAATCTTCCATGATGAAATGCTTGCAACTTTTCAATATGGTAAATAACGTGAGCGATAGTTTTTCTCGAATCGCTTTATGACGCGAAGATTAATGTATTCTAACTTACCCTTCTACGCCTATTATGTTTATTTATTACTTTCGACCTGATTTGAAAACGCAGGTAACGCTGCTAATTTTTAAATTCCATCAACTAAAGTCAAAGTAAAATTTCCCAAAAATATTGCAGGTTTAAATGATGTATTCAAAAAATTACATTCCATATATTGACATGTAATGTATAACGCTAGTTAGAAAGATAATAAGATATGGGCCATCCAAGAATGTATCACTAGAAGAGTGTTTCCAATTGAATTATTTGAATTGCAATTCGGGAGAGTGAAAGGGTGAATTGGAACGCGTTCCATTTCGAGTCACGAAATGGCTTCCATTAGAATAAAGTTTACATGCTTTTACAATTTTTGACCCCATCTCAATAGGCTTTGAAAAAATATTTTGGGTAGAATGATTCATGCTGAGATGACAGGCATAAAGGAAAGAGAACAATGTTTTCTACATAGGACAAAAAAATAATTACAATGTCCCTAAGTTCCATCCTACACATTTACAGACCATCTTTTTTATTATTCATTACTCTGTATTTATGTTGATTAATATCGGAATAATTGTGGAAATTGTGTCTAGTCACCAGATCATTGTTGTGAAAATTAAATTAATCACTGAACAATACATTTTCGAAAAGAACTGTCATTTTCCGTTACTCTATAAACCACCCACAAATAAAATTGAAATCAGTTATTTAAATCATTTCGATTGAGATTATGACCAAGCTGGATCTTATAAGGCTGAAAATGCTGCTGTTTTAGAATTCTCGAAATGCTTGCTAAATAGCTGGACACTTCAAGCTATTTATTCAGTTTTAATTGTTTAATTTTTCAGTTTGATATTGAATAAGTATAAGTTGAGTCTGAGAAGACTAGCTATCAAACTTAAAGCAAAGTTTGGCAAACCTATCGATTATTTTCAATTTTTTTCTTTTATTTGAAGAATAGCAAACAATTCAAATTCAATAATTTTTCACTCGAAAAACGGTTAAAAATACGAAAAAATTAGATGTGTCAAAAAGTTTTTAAATTGAACAAAGATGACGAAAATTGGTTGTACGCTAATCAGAGGCGTACTGAAAAATGTTGAAATGAAAGGAAAAAATGAGACAAGGCATTGAAAAGAAAACACCTTGTGAATTTCAGTTAAAATCAAGAGCTTGTATTAATGGAAGCTGTGAAAATTAGCTTGCATTTCAAATTTGGGTTGATTATGTCAAAAACTGCAGGAGCTTTGAAGAAAACACCGAACCTGTAGATCCCTAACTACGTGTTTGCGGACCTATGTTTATATGAACTTTTTCTTAAAATTGCACGTAGATTTGCCCCCAAGTTGAACCATACTATTATATAACACCCTGTATATAAACTGAACAATAATCAACAACAAATTACTGCAATCATCGTTTTGTAAAGATTTAAAGATTTGAAATCAATAGGATACCCAAATTTCGGTTTAAATAGAACCTCACTAATTATGGTTTTTCTTTTTGAAAGAAAGTAACATTTCAAACTAAAATGTTTCAAGGTTTGAAAAAAATAGGGTTGTCCACGTTAAACCGCATGGAATATTGTGACCTAATTAAGGGCCTATATGATAATTTCTCTTTTGGAATATATGAGGGCTATTATAGAAACCATTTAAAATTAATTTCATATAATACACAGTATCTCAAATGCCACTAAATTATCAAACTTATAAATTTTTAAGTAAGTTAGATTTCACACCTATATATCATTGCATATTCGAATTATACGTTCAAAAAAATATTGGGTTTCATCAGGAATTACTATACCTAAACATTGAGGTCTTTCAGATTAATCAATTTTCTTGAAAACCTGTAATTTTATTCTCAAAATACTCAAAGAGTATTCAGGGGTAATTCAAGCGTAATACACAGTGACGCTACAAAAAAGATATCGTAATTCATATTTCAATTACTCCTAGATGTTGTTATACAGGGTGTGCAAAATAAAACTGATCAACTAACTTGATTTGCTTCAAGTACGATGCCATATTTTTCTATCCACTCAAAAATTCATATATTTATAATTTTTTCGAACAATGCTACAAGATGCTGGAACAAAGAATACCTTAAAGAGGTTTCTTACATTAAAAGACAAAAATTCTAAATTGGCTCGAATTGAGGTTTCTCGAATGAAACTTCAATAATATTTTCATTAACCTAGTTACCTGTTGACAATAGATATGTCTGATAATTCACTGTCTGTCAGTTTAGTAATTACTAGCAGGCCGGCAGATCTACCTTGTATATCAAACGCTAGCCGGGCAGATCTACCTTGTATATCAAACACCTAGCCGGGCAGATCAACCTTGTATATCAAACGCCTGGGCAGACAGATTCACCTTGCAATCCAAACGTCTAGGCAGGCAGATCTACCTTTCATCCTCAAACGGCTATGCACTAAATACCTCACGCATAATCTCCTGAACTATCTCACGCTTGCGAACGTCCAAACTACCTTGCGCCCGAACATCCAGACTACGTAAACCACCTTGTACCCATAACTACCTTGTTATAAACGCTCGAGGCCCTACTTTTGCGCCTAAAACTCGGGCACTGAACCACCCTGCGCCTCGGCCGGACAGACCCCTGAACGTCCAGACGCCTCGAACACCTAGTGCCCAAAACCGACCTTGCGCTTCGAACACCTGGACCTCCGACTCCACCGGCGCTCGAGTTCTTAGAATCCTCAAACGCCTAAGCTCCTGAACGTGCCATCATCCATCGTCTCAATTACCCAGCAACTGAAAATGCTGTGTCAACCTGGCGCCTAAAATGCTCAGGCGACCTAAAACTACAGGCACGGTGGGCGCCTAGACGACCGAAAAAAATTCATTGGCACTCTAAATAATACTATGAATATATATATATATATATATATACATATATATATATATATATATATATATATATATATATATATATATATATATATATATATATATATATATATATATATATATATATATATATATATATATATATATATATATATATATATATATATATATATATATATATATATATATATATATATATATATACATCATCAGTCGCCACAAACATATCAAGATATTCCAATATAAAGATACTTTCAATTTATATCTTGATACTAATAGAACTTATAGCTCATAATGATGCTGCAACAATCTTTCTTTGGGCTATTTTAGGTAACCTTTGGTCCGTCATCAGTCATTATTAAGTCATTATAATATATAATAATAGTTATATATGTGTGTGTGTGTGCGTGTGTGTGTCTGTGTGTCTGTGTGTGTGTGTTTGTGTGTGTGTGTGTGTTTGTGTGTTTGTGTATAGATGTGTTCAAATGCATAAATTTTCAATTTAATATGTTTCAATATCACAAAATAACATAAATTCACTAAAATACTCCAGAGCTCACAAATCTCACTCAGAGCGATGGCTTCCTTCAAGGGCTTTGAAATATACCCGTCTAAAATGTTGTGTGTTTCTTGGCACAATTTTTCTTTTAAATATAATAGACTGATGCAATACACTATCATCTTTTCAGTTCGTAGGCTATAAAAATGCATCGACAATGAGTTAATTATGCTGTACTATCTCGGTAATAGATGTAACCCGATCGGTAATTTCCGGATGGGATGTACCTTAACTTGTATCGAGGATAGAAGTCTCTTTTATAACTGATCATTGACCGAATAGTATAAATATAAAGCAATGGATTGAATCAGGGGAGTTAGAATAACAATTTCATGTATTTCGTCCTCACGTAACTTTACTCAACTAACTTTGCGTTATAAACAATTTACGCTCGTACCCACGTTGCCCTCAGGCAAATCCTCTATTTTTATTGAAATACTTCAAACTAACCTGTCACGTGTGAATGTCGAAAATCACGTTCAAAACTTCGAAAACGACCCGATAAGTTGTGGCAAAACGCCATATTAACTGGTTGATGAAACCATTTCAAGAATATGGTGTGATCTAGAAATGATTTGGAAGCCTGCCGAAATGGTCTTAGCTACTAAGGTCGTGTTAAAGACAGAGTTACCGTTTCGATGTAAGCATTATTGAATTTAAAATTGACAAATTCCGACTACAGAGTCTGGGTAAAATGTTTGAAAGCTGAGCCCATTCGGTATTCCTCGATAGAGTAGGTAAAAAGTTACCAAGAGCAAGTAAAGTCGAAGAAAGAAGAAGATCAAATTGACGACTGTTTATGATATAACCTATATAAAATTGAAGTTGTTTTGCTTTTGTATTCGCAATAATTAATGAAAGATTTAAGATGATAACAATGTAAAATGAAGTGATGCATAAAGACATATACAATCGAGAAAAGACATCTAAGATAAGTGAAACAAACATACTTGAAGACAGGTACCATTGATATATTGCTATAAGTAATTTCTTGGACGTAAAGACAACCAAGCCCTGTTCAATTTTGAAAGCTGTCAGAACCGACGGAAAGAATTGTAAGAGTTCAATATGTACTACAAAAGAGACAATCAAACATTTGTCTAAGGCAAAATTCAAAACTGGGCTTCATCAATTTAATCATCAAAGTTCAGAACAACCACAATCTTCAAAATAATGGCAAACTGATGAGATGAAGTGATGCAGGACAATACCATCGAGAAAAGACATCAGAGGTTATACAAATAAACATAGTTTAATATGGTTTCCATTAATTTATATGTTGCTGCAGGTCATTTGTTGGACACAAAGAGCACTGAACGCTATTCGATCTGGAATTCCTTTAGACCTTTCTTCCTGGAGCAGTTATTTTGAATCTAAAATGTTTGAAGAAATTTTTATAATGGAGCAAATTTAAAAATGAAACCCAAAAGTTAATCAGTTCATAGTAATAGGAATTTCAGATACCTTAAGTGAATATGCTGATAACGGAAAGTTTTTATGTTTCGATCTGTTGTTTTTTATATATTCTTACCGTTTTGTTTTGATACCTCGGTCTGATTGTCTCTATATTTATATCCTGTTCTGATTGTTTTGGTTTTACTCCTATTCTGACTGTTTGTGTTTATATTGATGTATGTTTGCCATTTTTGTTGGGATGTAATTAGTTTATACTCACAGTGTTTGTCTCAATTCAAGTTCAAATCTATAATGTCGATTTTTTAGTGACTTGTCATGAATACTCTTAACTTGTATATCGATTTCTAATACACAATATATTAATAATTACATCAAGAATTCAAGAACTATGTGATAATAGATATCTTATTATGAGAGTTCTAAATACATGGACTTTGTTAGAATTTCCTTAATTATTTAGTGTACATGATTATGAAAAGTGAATATGGATAATAAATTGAAGAATTTTTCGAAGAAACAATCAATTTCATTCCTTACAA